>JAOXNR010053669.1:0-13801 GCA_028571225.1 Parsonsia alboflavescens | reverse complement strand
TATATTATGGAGGATTGCTAAAGAGTGCTATGCCGCAGATACTACAAAGCGCCCCTGTCAAAATGCGAATGGAATCGAGTTTTCAACTATTAATCGCTGTGATGTCATTTTGAACAGTGTTCTTCTAAAAGCTATGAAGAAACCCACTCCTCAGAAGAAAGCTCAAAAGAAGCCCACCACTTCTCTGCATACTGTTCCCCGACTAAATCTTTGCATTCCTCTCAAGGAAGCTCAAAAGAAACCCACAACCCTCGATCCACCCCTCTCTACACTGTTTCCTGATGAAACCTAGTTCATTGCTCTGAAGGAAGCTTAGAAGAGACCCACCACTCTTGACCCACTCCTCTCCACACTGTTCCCTGACGAAACCCAGTTTAGGTCTTTTTAAGAAAGCTCAGAAGAAACCTACCACTCTCGACTCACTCCTCTCCACACTGTTCCCTGACAAAACCCAGTTTAGGTCGCTGATAGTCTTTGACGGGCTCCTCTCTTTAGTGAGTGTGTGAGTCCTTACAGGGAGGGGTGCTTCGTTTTGTCTTCAACCTACAACATTAGTGTTCGATCCACGAGCTAGTTTTGACATGTCTACAATGCTTATGCAAGAGAATGCGAATTTAGTACAAGGTCAAGTAATCACAAATATAAATCTAGAAGCGGAGAAATGGTGTGGAAGAAATTTGTGTGCTCTAATTAAGGGAAGATAAGTGATTTTTGGAAGAAAAGGAAATATGGTACAACACAAATGGTGGAAAGGAATCGATTCGTGGTTCAATTTGGATGTAAAGCAAGGCTAACAGTGGTTAAAAGCCAAATAGGACCAAATTGGATCATTAGTTCATTGGTTGAAGAGCACAATCATCTGCTATCTATATCCTCAAAGGTGCATCTTTTAAGGTTTCATAGGAGAGTATCGGCTACAAAAAAAGCATTAAATTAGCAACTTTCTGAGGCAAATGTTCCAACATGCCAGCAAATTAGAATTATGGAAATTGAATCTGGTGGGGCACAAAACATGGGGTGTATAGAAAAATATTTTTGGAACTACAAAACACAAGTGGAAGAAGAGGAGAAAGACTTAGATGCAGAAAGTTTGTTGGAAGTATTTTTTGAAGGGAAAGAAATAGATGATTCATTTTTTTCCCCCTATGAGCTTGACGAGGCAAATGGGTTGGTAAGGTATTTTTGGGCGGATTCGATTGGAAGGAGTAGTTATAATGCTTCTGGAGATGTTATTGTGTTTGATACAATGTACAACACGAACAAATACAATATGGTTTTTGCTCCAATCAGTGGATATCATCATGGTTAGACAACTATTTTTTGCATGTGCCTTCCTAAGTGATGAAAAAACAGAATCATTTATCTGGTTGTTCAATCATTTGTTAGAGGCAATGCTAAGTGGTACACCGATGACAATTATCATAGACTAGGATCCAGCAATGACAAAGGCAATGGCACATATTTTCCCCTCAACTATTCACAGTTATTGTATATGGCATATTCTGAACAAATTTTTGAAAAATCTTGATTCAATAACATATAGTGACAACTACCATCAAATCAAGGACATCATTTGCAACAGTGAGACCGTAGTTGAATTCGAATCAAGATGGGCTGATTTGATGAGGGATACTTGTTTGGGAGGAAATGAATGGTTGGCTCACTTATTTGGGATTCGGGAGGAATGGGTTCTTGCGTTTGTAAATAGGTTCTTTAGTGCAGGAATGAGCAACAGCCAACGAGCGGAAAGTTCACATTCATTTTTCAAGAAGTATATAAATAAAAGAAATTATGTGATGGGTTTTATCTCGAGCTTTAATAGAGCCCTGAATCACTAAAGTCACAATGAGTTGGTTGCAGATCACATTGATGTCAACGAGAAATCGAAGTTGAAATCTATGTGGGTGTTGGATAAGCAAATGGTTGAAGTTTACATCAAGAGGAATTTCTTAATCTTTGACAGTGAGGTGTTTGAAAGTTGATGCAGGTGGACGTGGTGGGTTGAAGATTAAGGAATTCTGAAAGAAATTTAATAATAGGAACTTAAAAAATATCGCAACTTTAATTCGGATGAACAGTAACTGCGACGAACAGTAACTGATGAACAATATGACGAATAGTGAACAAAATGGTGAATAGTAAACCACAATTTCGAAAAACTCAAACTTTAGATAATCCGTCAAAGTTTGAGACTTTTCGAAAATCTAACTTCTGAACTTATCAGAAATGAAATCAACGAAAATAGAAATCTTCTCCTATAAACAGACTTAAATCTAAAGTAGTTAAAGGACAAAGAAAGAAAAGAAACCAATACAATAAAATTTTATCAAAGAAAAAATAATCAATTATGTATATATATGTATGAAAAAAAGAACAAAGTCGTGGCTATATATAGCCTTATTGTTGAAAATATCTAAAAACCTAATCCTATGCAAAATTCAGGAAATAATTAATAAATCCTAATCCTAATCGACTTTCGTTACCAAAACCAGGAAAAAAAATAAAGCAATAAAATCTTGTCTAATTAAGGAAACAAAATAAAATTATGTGTAATTAAGAAAATAAAATTATCAAACAATCTTGATCATGCTCATCTACTTGCCCTGAGTCAAAAGTGGGGGTTACAAAATTAATTATTCATTCGAAAATGAGGGCAATGTCATTTACTTTGTACAAAGTTATGATAATGATTCTTTAGGAAAGCAATGGGAAGTGCTCTACAACAAGGTTACTGATATTGTTTCTTGTAGTTGTAGGAACCTTGAGTTTGAAGGATTGCCTTGTAGACATATGATAACATAATTTCGGCAAGCATATGAGCCAGTTATCTACATGCTATATTTTGAATAGGTGGACACGAAGTGCAAAAACTAGATTACAAGATAAGAAAGTGGAAGGATTATAGGACACGAATGGAATATCGTTGGTGTCACGCCATGCAAGTCTTTCCCATTCTGCATCTGTTGTAGTTGACGATGCATCTTTAACTGATGAAGCCTCATCCCTTTTGCTTAGTGAGTTGAAGGTGATACATGAAAAAATCAAGGAGATTAATATTAAGTTGAAGAATGTTATCTCACTGTCAGCAAGCAAAACTTCTTTCCAAACAGCAAATGTAAGTAATCCTATTCCAATAAGAGTTAAGGGATGTGGAAGAAGACTAAAATCAGGAAAAGAAAGAACAATTCAAAAAAAGAGGTTATAAAGGTGGATTTGGACTTCATGGGTAGGCACATGACAAAAGAAACTGTCCAAGATTAAATGAAGGTAACGGTCTCTATATTTATTATTGTTATTTTTTTGTAATATATGACTTTACTATGATAAATATGACATTAAGCTAAAATTGTTTTTATATTTCTGTTCTATGGTGGATAATAAAAGTTTGAATTTGGAATTGTCTTACGAGGAAGAACTGGAATCTCAAAAGATATGGAATTTATAGGAGAATTATTGTTTGTTCATGATGTTATATTTGTTGATGTATTTTTCTACGTTTGATAAAAAGTAGGATTAAACGTGTCTGGTCTATCTAAGAAATGGTAGCAAGTCATGTAGTTGGGAAGTGTTCTGTTCCCTATGGTTGATTGAGCAAATTCATCTCTTAATTAAATATAGTTATAGTATCTAGTCTAAGGTGGAAACTGAAGCACGAATTTAACTGTTTGATGGCAGAAATATGAGCTTGATTTACTGCATTTATTTTTAGCAATGATTTATGTACTTTCTGAATCTTAAATTTTTAGGTCTAACAGATTTTCTTTTGTTATTGTTGTATTATTCTTAAATGTGTAGTGAGAGAAGCAATAGTTAAACTTCTGCATTATGATTTGGGGCTTGAGGAGCAATTGTTAAATAGGTGCCTTTTGTATCATACTACAGCCTTTTGTACAGTGGGGAAATTGCAGTAGATGGTTCTGATTTGATAAATTTGGCATATACTTAAAACTATCCGCTTCCTTGAGTTGTTTCGGTATATTTTCTTGAATAGAGTTTTTCAGAATGTGCTATAGTCTGCAGGTGCCATGAGATGCTATTTTTGGTTCCATTTGTCTTGCATGATATTGGTGAGTTGAGGCATACTCTATTGCAAAAGTTGCACAAGTCCCAGAAGTATTTTTGTCAAGATTAATGCATTTTGTCTTTTCTGTGGATGCCATGTTGGAGTTTGTGTTTGCATACGCTAAAGCATTGCAATTGGCAGTCTGCATAAAGAATCTAGTCCGGTTATTTGAGATCTTCATTTGATAAGCTTCATGGAAAATGAGACAAAATATATGTTCTCTTGAATTGTTCTTGGAGATTGAAAAGATGAGAAAGAAACAGGTTTGAAGTTACTAGTTTTGCTTGGTTTTTTTCAATTTGCTAAGTTGAATAGTTCTTTTTACATTAGTTCATCGCAGGGCAAATTTGTATCATACCATGAAAAGTATAGCAGAATTCACTGTGATGACAGTACCACACCCACTAAAGCTTTCTTTCTATTTTTCTTGCTTTCTACCATTCATGTGCTTTACTTATGAATATCTAGTTATATGTGGAGGTTGAAGTGCTTGTATTTATTGTTTTCTCTTGTTCTTTTGCTCAAAATGTTACTATGACGAGATAAGAACAATAGTGCTTCATGCCTTCCTGGTGGCAGTTGTGCCACACTAAACATTTCCCTTTACTCGAGCAATTTATGAGAGAATACTTAATGGTGATTTTGAAAACAAAAAATGGGTTATGTTAGCTGCTATGATATGGACCATGCCAACTGTAGTTATAAATATGTATATTTCTTTTTTAGTGGAGCATTATAAAGAGGAGAAATAAATGCTGCACTTTTGCAGGTTCGTTTCCTAACCAAAATATACCACCCATATATTGATAAGGTAAGTTAGGCAACTACAGTTCTCAGCACCTTTGAGATCTAAGCATTGTTTATAAATTCCGAACTTGTTCTGCTCATTGATTTCTGTTCTCCCCTTAAATAGGTTATGATATCTTAAGCCACAGCTTCTTGAGTTAGTTAGTGTTACCTTTGTATCAATTGCTGGGATTGGAAGGAAGTTAGAATGAGTTATGGAGAAGGAAAGTATTTGGTTAGTTGTGCCTCGTTTTAGAAATCTTCAACTTTCTTTCTTCTCTATCATACCGTTCTCATTCTAATTTTTGACATTGCTCATGTTTGTGTAACCCGATATTTGTTCAGGGTAGCAAAGATGGTCTTTTTCCATTGGAGAAGCTTGATATTGTAAGGAAGAAAATGAATTCAGTTAGTGAACTGCATGTTGTTGAAGGCGGTGACCACTGATTGAAGATTGCAAAGAAACATTTGCCTACAATTGGATCTACCCAAGAAGCTGAAAATCTAGCTGTCCAGGCTATTTCAACTTTTGTTTCTAGTATCTTAGAAGAAAGGTGACATGTTACTCAATCCTTTTCGTTGCTACATCAAATGGTTATGGTCTCAAAGATTTTTGTATGAATTGTTCCTACTCCATTGTAATAGTTGTAGCATCTGTTTTGTAACAAATTCTCAGAGAGAGATAATTTTATATTATGCCATGTCTCTTTGGTTACATCCAGTAAAGAAGTGTCTCATTTTTATATTTCAACTTCCAGGCAAATCCATATTGACACAATCTTCCATGTTTCTAGTTGGTCTAGTCTCTGTTAATCGCCTTTAACAACCCTGTCGCCCATTGAGCTTCACTTGCTGGAATAAGACCTGCTATGTTTGCGATCTGTGAGAACTTACAGATTAGCTGGCTCAGTTAGTCCATTTTTGTTCATATGCTTTTCCTCCATGTTGAGGGTGTGCCCTTTCGGACACTTATCTGAAGCAAGATGCTGTTCATTATTAACTGCTTACAGTAATAAATTTCTACATATCTGATGCCGTATGGTTCAACAAATACTGCTCTGTGCAAAAAGACTTCATGTTACTTGGGAACCTAAACCATAAGCTGTTTGATAAGAACATTTGATCTGCATTTTTTATTCACCAATATACTAGAAAATTCTGATATATAAATGAGCCATAAACATGTGAACATGTTTTAATACACTGACATGCAAAATAGTAGTTGGATATAACAAACACAAGTATTTCCAAGTCAGTAAGGAAATGGCTAGATTTTTAACTAAATATGTCTATCGATGTATGTCTATATAACTTCAAATTGAATGGAGCACATTTAGGATTCCAGGAATGACAATGTTGATCAGCAGTGAGGTGACAGGGAGCAAAGAAAACCACAAATAACTTAATATATTGTAATCACACACCCTCCACCTTCAACAATCATCACAAACCATCAAACATACACCAATCATCCGATAACCCAAACTGATAATGATCAAGAATCAAAGTTCTGCGATTTAAAAGATAATAAAACTCTTGAGAAATAAATCAGAGCATAAAGATAAAAGAATTGAACATTAGTGCTCTAGTCAGTAGATAGATAGATGAAAAGTACTGATGGTCTTCCATCACAACATGAATACCATAAAAATATCCATGAAATAAAAAGTTAACGATCCTAAGTTTTTACATTTTAAATTGAACTTTTCATACATAATATATCCGACTAAAAGCATAATCAATGCACACAGGAAATATATGATCTTCTCGTGATGCACCCTTTGCTTGTTTTCCTCTTGATTGGTAATTAAAATCTTTAATATCTTCTCAAGCTTAGCATCCATCCTGTGCATATTATTACAATTTGCTAACCAACTTGGGTCAAAAGTTTGTATTTCATGGTCCCAATAAAAATTTCCACAATAAATGTCATCCTATGAAGTGATTGAACATTACAATGATAAAAAATCAAAATTATAGTGAAAAGAAGAAGTTAGGAATGTATTATAATATTCATTGTCTATTAGATACATCACTTTTTTATTGTAACACTTCCAATATTTTCGATTTGGATTTCTTTCAGACTGGGAGATTCTTGGCCTCAGATATCCACCACACTCATATCTTTTCTGGTGAAGGACAACATTTGAACTGGATGTTGACATTCCACCTATGGAGGAAAATAACACTATTTCATCCATTATGAGCTCAAGAACGTGGTCACATGCTAAGTTCAATCTATAAACTATTAGAGGAATTCACAGTGGAAAAAACCTACAAACTATTTCCACAACCTCAAGATTGAACATGGCTCCAAGTCATTCCAACTATAAATATGCATGAAGGAAAAAATCAGATCAACTCAAACTCCTACCAGAAATGACTATGATTTTAGAAAATTATAGCAACTATTAAAAAACAATAATAATAATAATAATTCCGAACACTACAGGACTCATAAACTTAACTTGACTAATTACTCCTAACTCTTAACTCATAACTAGATTTTGCAAGATTAAGATTAGACTGTAGAATCATTAAATGAACTTGAACTTTCCAATTCTAGGACCTCATCCTGTTCCACATCATCAGCATTTCATCAAACAGTTTGAACGCTCAAATTTTCTACTCCACTCTTGTAAAAAGCCACAAGTCACTACATAGAATTGCTTTTACAGGGATTGGTTCTCTTCATAATTCAACATGAGGACCAACTCAGGGTCTAGTTTTTACGACAAAATGATTTTGTACATAATTTAACACTAAATGACGTGGCAGGCAAGAAAAATTAATAAAATTTATAAAGCCTAATACTGAAAGCAATTTGAGAACTAAAAATAGTCATTCACTTGTTCCACATGGAAGTAATCAAGAATGAAGAAACAAAATAAAAGTTGGGTGACATATGAAGTAATCACATTTCAATCCTTTCAACATTCGGAAATGTGGTGATGTAATGACATCCAGTGCATTATTATTCTGTTTCTTTTATTTCAGTTTTCTTTCAATGCTTTTTTACCGCTTTGAATCGATATTCATGTCAACAGTTTCTACTATATTTTTCCAACCTTTAATAACCTAAAGAAAATAAATAAAAGAAGAACAGGAATCATGAGAGTGACAAGAAAATCTGACAGAATCATTTACACCCAAAAAATTTTACAAATAAAATTTTTGAGAAGTGCAAAGTAAACAAACTAAAGAATTTTCATTTCTAATATGGCACCAACCAACTGAAGAAACATTCACTTCATTCAAAATTTCTCTTCCTCCCTAGTGACAGCCATAAATACAATCACAAACACAAAGTTTCAATTTTTATTTAAAAAAACAAAAAGAAGAAGTAATAAACCTCTAGATGCTAGGATGCTTCCGAGGTCAAACCAAAAGTTGCAGCAGCCAATCCTATCAACCCTCCCTACATCGCCAAATAAAAAAATGTGAAACTCAAAAACAAAATTTATTACAGAAGTTGCTTATTACAGAGAAGAGCCTATCGAAGGCAGCCGGTGACCTTCCAGGATTGGAGAGGAGCTCTTTTACCAGGTCACTGTTGAAGCTCCTTGGCTACTGGCGACCTGAACTGGGTTTCGTCAGGGAACAGTATGGAGAGCAGTGGGTCGAGAGTGGTGGGTTTCTTCTGAGCTTCCTTGAGAGGAATGAACTGGGTTTCATTGGGGAACAGTGTGGAGAGGAGTGGATTGAGGATGGTGGGTTTCTTCTAAGCTTCCTTGAGAGCAATGCAAAGATTTCGTCGGGGAATAGTGTGGAGAGGAGTGGTAGGTTTCTTTTGAGGAGTGGGTTTCTTCTGAACTTTCAAAGGAACACGGTTCAAAATAATGTCGCAGCAGTAACAGCTGAAAACTCGACTCCATCCGCATTTTGACGGCAGTATTTTGATGGTCGCACTTTGTAGTATGTGTGGTGTAGCACTCTTAACTGGAGACTTAAGTGGAGCACTCTATAAGGTTTGCTCTGGAAATATATATCTACTTTTTAAGTTTTTTAAAGTGAAGCTAATAAAGGTTTTCAATTTGTGAAAGATTTTCGTATATATGTACAAGATTTAATTTTTATTTAATTTTTCCTTTCTCTTTTGAATAAATTTATGGTTATCTTCAATATTTTATATGGCCCCATTACAGTTGAAAAAGGCCTAAGAATTTTTACAAAAAATGCTTATGAAAATGGAAATGAAAGAATTTTATATGGTCCCATTACAGTTGAAAAAGGCCTATTGAAGGGGCTCAAAAGTGATCTCTGGTTCACCCCAAAATCGTGATGATGTCAATGGCTGCAACCTGAGAAGAAAGTAAAGATGGTCACTAGAGTGGGCTGTGCCCAGGGAAGAGTTCTGATGCCTAAGTCAGTATTCTAAGAGTAATCGAATGTCATTAATTCCCAAAAAGACTGTCCTCTTGTCTGTGGACTTACTATAATTTGATTATATATTGAAAAGAATTTGTTACCACTTAGATTAGGCTCTTCTATTACGTGACAGTAGGCAATTAGGATAATTGCCAGATCATGTCAGATCCTGCCAATTGCTCCTAGAATTGTGGAGTTTCCCGTGGTTGATATATCTTGCCATTCACGTCTCTGTTGAGAGCTGCAAGTTCTCTAATCGGCTTTCAGGCCAACTTCGCGACCTATTTGTGGATGTAGAGAGTCTTGACTATTTTTTCTGGGAGGTCTCGCTGAGTGTCCATTGTTTCATAGGAGATGTTAGGAGTCGTGCACAATTAGTCATGGCATAGAAAATGTGTGAGACGGATTGGAACATACCAGGTCGAAGGTTGTGGCCTGGTAAGACCTTTCCCGAGCTCACTTAGAAGGTCGGTGGTAGCAGGTCGCTACCCACCTATCCTTGTTGACTTCGTGAGTCTGACTTTTGGGTATTGGAGCCTTGAGCACATTTGGATTGACGTTGGTCTGGGTCTTGACCATTTATGTTGACTTGTCTGGGAAGTACCTGTTTCTCCCATCATTACCCCCCTTTAGGCCCATCGAGCTCAGAGGTCACGGTGCCTAAATTACCGCCTTGAAGTCATAACCAGTGAGGGGTTGTGCCGTTGTATTTTGCAACGGCTATTTTTCGAGGGGTTGCGCCTCCTTAGTTTTGGGAAGGATGACCTATCCAGTTTTTTAAAGACTAAACTATTCTAGAGTTGGAAAGTTGCTCCGTTTCAGTTTTTGGAAAGTTGCCTAGTTTCAGCTTTGGAAGGTGACGTAGGCGGAATTATGGAAGGCTGAAAATTCTTCATTGTTTTAAACTTCACTCGAAAGTTGTCGCAGGAAAAGAAATTCAAGAACAAAACAACAATGTTCTTGAAGAAACTCTAAAAGAGAAATCTTATTGAATAATGTTAAAAAAAATAACCAAGCTGCCTCTCCCAAAGAGAAGTCATCCTTAAATAACAAATTACAAAACCTAAACCTATTTAGAATTCAAACCCTAGGCTTATTCAGAAAGGATTAACGAAATTACAAAAAGACCCTTAAAAAATAACAAATTACGAAAATGCCCTTAAAAACACAAAATCACCCGAAACTCCATCGAAATTACTCCAGATGGCCGAAAAAGGCCTTGCATCATAGCAGCGGTATGATTATTGATCGTTGGGCCCTTTTGAGTCACCCAGCCAAATTTGAGCCCGATCAAAGCTCGGGCTGCCCACCTCGAGAATCGTGCTTGACAGCGTCAATCAGGCCAAATCAGGCCCATATTCCCTGCAGTCGCTTGGACCTATACAGGCCATTCGTCATGGGCTTGGTTGGTGTAATGGGCCCTTGTTCCCCTTGGTCATTCTCCTTATCTTGCTCTGCATCAGGTTCCCCCTTTTCCGAAGAGTTTGTCCTCAAACTCGAATTGTCTCCATGGAAACGAGACAAATGTTGCACTTTGAAAATATTAGAAATACTAAGATCATCCGGTAGCTTGAGCCTGTAAGCATTAGTTCCCAACCTTTTCCAAAATCTGGCAACGGCCGATCTTCCGATCTCTTAGCTTATGATATGTGATCGTTCTTTGGTCAACGTCACCCACACGCGATCTCCAACCTCAAACTGCACATCCCTGCATGTCTAATCCACATATTCTTTGTAACTGGCACGGGCGCGTTCCAAGTTGGACTTGACGGTCGCATGAACTTGTTGCAAATCAACCAGCCGCTCTTCAACTTTCTTGGAAGCAATATTGGAATCTGGTATTGCAAGATCAATTGGGCTCCTTGGATTCCTGCCATACATAATTTGAAAGGGGGAATACTGAGTAGACCGATTAGTCAAACAATTGAATTCAAACTCAATCTTGGGAAGAAGAGAATCCCAAGTACCAAATGTCTTGACCTGCGCCTGGAGCATATTCCCCAAGGCCTTGCATCATAGCAGCGGTATGATTATTGATCGTTGGGCCCTTTTGAGTCACCCAGCCAAATTTGAGCCCGATCAAAGCTCGGGCTGCCCACCTCGAGAATCGTGCTTGACAGCGTCAATCAGGCCAAATCAGGCCCATATTCCCTGCAGTCGCTTGGACCTATACAGGCCATTCGTCATGGGCTTGGTTGGTGTAATGGGCCCTTGTTCCCCTTGGTCATTCTCCTTATCTTGCTCTGCATCAGGTTCCCCCTTTTCCGAAGAGTTTGTCCTCAAACTCGAATTGTCTCCATGGAAACGAGACAAATGTTGCACTTTGAAAATATTAGAAATACTAAGATCATCCGGTAGCTTGAGCCTGTAAGCATTAGTTCCCAACCTTTTCCAAAATCTGGCAACGGCCGATCTTCCGATCTCTTAGCTTATGATATGTGATCGTTCTTTGGTCAACGTCACCCACACGCGATCTCCAACCTCAAACTGCACATCCCTGCATGTCTAATCCACATATTCTTTGTAACTGGCACGGGCGCGTTCCAAGTTGGACTTGACGGTCGCATGAACTTGTTGCAAATCAACCAGCCGCTCTTCAACTTTCTTGGAAGCAATATTGGAATCTGGTATTGCAAGATCAATTGGGCTCCTTGGATTCCTGCCATACATAATTTGAAAGGGGGAATACTGAGTAGACCGATTAGTCAAACAATTGAATTCAAACTCAATCTTGGGAAGAAGAGAATCCCAAGTACCAAATGTCTTGACCTGCGCCTGGAGCATATTCCCCAATGTGCGATTAAGTACGTCAGTCTGCCCATCCGTCTGAGGATGATGGGGACTACGGAACTTCAATGCCATCTCCAACTTCTTCCAAAGTTCTCTCCAAAAATGGCTCATGAACTTAGTGTCCCTGTTAGACGAAATAGTCCTGGGTAAGCCAAACCGCCTGACTACCTCACCAAAATATAAATCAGCTATCCCGCTAGCATCCATAGTTGATTTACACACCATAAACACTGCCATTTTGCTGAAACGGTCAACCACAACTAATATACTGTCAAAATCCCGCTGTGTCCATGGAAATCCTAATACGAAGTCCATGGACACATCCGTTGAAGGTTCGTCTGGAGTCGGCAATGGAGTATATAACCTTTGATTGTTGCTGCTCCCTCTTGGCACTTGGCAAATTTTGCATCTTTTTACAAAATTCTGGGCACTTTTGTAAATACCAGGCCAATAGAATTGCTCCTTAATCAGGCCTGCTGTCTTATCCTTGCTGAAGTGGCCTTGAGCATGCAATTAATGGTTAATTAAAAGACGTAATGATGTATCAGGAATGCACAAACAATTACCTCGGAAAAGTTACCCATCGTGGAGCTTGAAATCGCTCCTTTGTTGCTGCTCCACATCTCGAACTACTCCCCGAAGTTAGCATCACTCCGCAAATCCTCACGTAAGCTTTCAAACCCCAAAGCAACAATTTTCATCATAGTAAGCAAGGAATGACGTCTACTAAAAGTATCCGCAACCTTATTCATAACTCCCAATTTGTGCTTGAGGGTAAAAGTGAATTCTTGCAGCATAGTTATCCACTTGGCATGTCGATCGTGAAGTTTGTGCTGTCCCAGAAGAAACTTCAAAGCTTGATGGTCCGAATAGAGTACAAACTCCCTTCGAATGAGGTAATGTCGCCAGTTCTAAAGGGCTCGGTCACGCTCTTCCTTGCCACTGCGCAACTCTTCCAAGATCGCAACCACAGTCGGATCTATGTTTCTGCCCAACATTTCGGATCTTTGCTCTGATACCAACTAGCATAGACGGACGTGGCGGGTTGCCGAAAATTTCCATTATGCCTATAAGGGAAGATGAGGAAACTGGTCCATTCAACCCTAAAAATTTTAACTTTGCTTGTAGAGTAGGTCTAGTTCATGGGCCAAATTTTCAAGCTGGTGGTACATATGATGATAAGAGGTTTATAGATGAAAGATTTCCCAGGGAGAATGTTTACCCAAGGGGCGGCTTTCACCAGGAACTACTAGAAAGGGAGAGCTACCCACCACCACCAGTTTTGTGGAATCAGTTAGGGAGGAGATCCTACAATGATGAATATCCTCTAGAGAGGGATACACGATGTCATGAAAAACCTTATGTGGATTCATATGAAATGGATTCTCGTATTCTGGATCACTACCTCGATCACGGATTTGACAGGCCTGCTAGGTATTGGGGCCGTGATCTTGATGAGTATGACTTGAGGACTTGTATTTCTCATCAAAGTAGAGAGGATCGCGTGAGAGAGATTACAATTATGGTAGACACAGTTATGATTTTGATTATGAGTGGAGGATGAGAGATGGAAACTGGAGAAGACGTGATTCCTATGACCATGACAAGAGAGCTTTGAGTTGAAAAAAGGATCAAAGTCCATAGAAAGCATGGTCACTTACGCTCTCGATCTCGATCTCGTAGGCGGGAGGATCACATCAGGTCAAGATCTCCTCGGAGTCGAAGTCATGGTAGAAGTCACAGGGAGAACAGTTATCATGAACTTCGATATGAGAGAACTGAAAGGCAGAGGGA
>JAOXNR010053667.1:0-13802 GCA_028571225.1 Parsonsia alboflavescens | reverse complement strand
GGGGGAAGGAATTAAAAGCAGAACTGGCAATTAAATTGAAATCAACAAAATAAGATAACTACTCCAATTCACAACCCTGATGGGTATTGTTGAATAAAGTATGCACTTACCAAATCAAGTGATCTGTCATTGTATATCAAAGAAAAGGACTGATACTCCTTCTCAGGCCGTGGATACCGCTGAAATATTGGCTGTATAAAAGAGAGATATTTGATTGACATTTATGATGACACAACTAAAATGAGAGACTTCACAAAGTAAACCAAATGGAAATATTTTCAACAAGAACAAATTTGAGAGGACTAAAACCAAACAAAGGAATTATTGTTCTTGACCAGCCCAATATGATAAGTACTTGAAAGAAAATGTCCTTACAAAAAGGGAAAAATTACAAAAATTAACACCGCCCCTGAACTTCTTCCCAAAACAGGCTAAACCTTAACATTAAATTTCAATGTGGTCCTGTGATAATAAAATTTTCCCAACAAACCACAATCTTTAGCAAGACCCAACTCAATCATATCAAATATCTCATTATCTGGATGAAACCAAACTGCATCCCTTCCTCTTCTCTTCTCCTATTCTGGGAGGGTCCTAGAATAGGAACGATGCTATTCATTTTCTAAAGGTGGCAACAAATATTCTTAAGACTATGTTCACAACTTCATCAACTTCCAAAATGAATCTCTGTTTGATTCAAGCCACAACTTGATAGAGTTCCCAGCTACAAGGGTTTTCATTGAGCAAGAAAATTTACTAGAATCATTGAAGCTACATCAGAACAGCCTGAAATTCAAATATGTGTTTAGCTTGATTTAAATTTAAGAAGAAGCAATATAGATAAGATTTATCATCTTTCTTGCTTTACTGAACACATGCCATAGAGCCTCATACTTCCCAAGTAATGTGAACTTTCTAAGTAATAGTTTTCTGTTTTAGTACATTTGATAAAGGAGGGTTGTGCGATTAGATGAGTAATCAGAATTCTCAATGCAGGTAGTTGGACTATCAATTTGACTTCCTTCAAAAGGCTAATAAATGTGATCAAACCTAATAACGTTTTCTAAAGCCTAGTGAAACATCAAACGAAAAAGTCATGAAATACAAACTGATACACAAAATCAAAGATGTAATCATTTTGGACTCTTTAATTCAAATCAACAGCTTTAAATTCCTAATCCAACCAAGTCTTGAATATATAGAAAAGCAGTTTGAAGTAAAATAATCAAAAAGTTAGGAAGATGGTAGAAGATTCTATAAAAGAAACACAAAAGAAAGTCAGATATGCAAGGACAAAAAATTTAGGTAAATTGGCAAACCTAGTGAGACTACAAGATGTTATGGCTTAGCATATGCAACATTTAGGTCAATGTTTTATTCCATGTGAAATAAGGATTCCTGTCTTCCTTCTTTTTTCTTTATTATTATTTCTGAATTAGACTCTTAACTTCTCTTTAAGAAATCACTAAAATCCACCAAAGATTGGTTATTCAGGAGCGTCGGTTATCATCTTTCTTTATTCAAATTTGGAACAGCATACCATTTATACGGTAATGAATAAGACAGTACAAACTCGTTAAACTAGGTACAAGTATTTCTACGTTTGATTCCCAACACCAAACAGTAAAAGGCTCATTTTCAGAGAAAATTTTATGTGTTCTTGATTGAGACAAAAGTTACTTCATAAAGAAAAAACATCTAAAGATAAATACTTACTGTACGCTGCCCAGAAATAATTCTTGATACATGACTTAGTTTAAGGTGCTTCTCCTCTTTGCCAGAGAACCATATCAAAACAGACTCATCCTGCAACTCACCAACAGAAAAGTTTTAGACCTCAATAACATCATACTTGCACAAAAACAAAAGAACCAACACCCTTTACAGATGGCATCAGCAAAGCTTCCAATATTAGCAAACTCTTTTGTGAATTATGGATAAGTTAATATCATTAAAGATGCACTACTATTTTCCTTCTGATAAACTTTAAGAACTCAAAAAGCATCTTTGCAGTAGAAACAATGAAGTAAATCAACCCCTTGATATACAACTAGGACAGAAAAATAAAACAGAAACTAATAGGATGCATACGCATGTGGGTAAAATAGTGTATGATAATAGCTTAGGCAGCAAAGTAACTCTAGCTCATTCCAGAATCTAGAGACAAGGAATTCTCCCTCTTGTTTTGTTAAAGATATGCTATGCTAGAGAAGTTTGATTGCATTCTTGCAGACAAAATCATTTACTACATGCATGCTTCAGAGTGGCTCTTAGCTGATCTCACACACAGTTAGTGATAATGTTACAATTTTACCCCAACCTGACTGATCCGTTACTATTTTTGTGTTTATATATATAAACACATCCATGCTAGAACACTTGGACTCCCATGGCTTGGTGAGACACTTTATTCTTTTTTTAAAAATATATACACACACAGAGATATACCTATCTGAAAAATGTCACCACACTTTCAAGATAAATTTTCCTTCGAAAGGAAACTAAGTCATGGAGCACAAGGGTCCCAAAAATTTGACATAAACAGAATTATATTTCACATGTTATTTATATACAAATTAGCAAGTACCTAGCATCACGATCCATGCAACTTAACCAATTAAAGTTTTGCAAAAGTACCTTTTGATGTTAATTTCATATGCAACTTAACCAATTAAAGTTTGACATAAACAGAATTATATTTCACATGTTATTCATATACAAATTAGCCAGTACCTAGCATCACGATCCATACAACTTAACCAATTAAAGTTTTGCAAAAGTACCTTTTGATGTTAATTTCTAAAAACAGTGGCTAAGGAAGTGGTTTCTTCACACAACAGCATAGCAAATACAATACCATCTTCAGCAACAACTTCTGGGAAACTGACAAAGAAAATAACAAATGAAAATGAAAGGAAAAGGTAAAATTAAGCTTACATTTGCCAGCCGAAAGGGACAAAATTTTGGCTTCCCCCTTCTTCCATACTTCAGCAGATATGCACCTTTCTTAAGGGCAGTAATAGCCTGTTGCAAAATACACCAAAACCAACATGTATATATTTTAGTGGCAGCAAATGTGAAAACTAAAAATGCAGTTACTTGACATGGAAAAATGAAAAAACAAATCAAAAAATATTTCCAACCTATAATTTGAAAGAGATGACTATTGACAAAAAAAAAGCACACAAGCAGATAAAACTCTATTGACAATAAGGTTTAGGATTAAGAAGTAAAGAAGAAGATAAAAGCATATCATCAGATAAAATTCACCAGTTACAGAACAGAAGGCACAGACATTGTTAAGTAATAATAAGAAATATTTATCCAAAACCTTCACCCCAAAAAGAATAATAAGAGATTTGAAGAAAAAAAAAAATTGCTTGATTCAAGGACAATGTGCATGCAAACCAATTATAACAGTTCAACTATCTAATACAAACAAGAATGGCTGATCAAATAAAAACTTAATACATTGAGAGAATTTCTACTCAAAAAGGGAATATGCTACAGAAAGTGTTTCAATGTGTTCCACAGGAGATAGGCATGTCTAATTTACAAGAAAAATGAGAGAGCTTGAGTTATAAGAGTACCATAAAAAGAATCAGTAAATAAGCAGACATTAGTGGCAGTAGCTATCCAATGATAATTCCACCGAGAGAGAGAGAGTGTGTATGGATGTGTGTCTCTGTGTGTGTGTGTGTGTGAGAGAGAGAGAGAGAGAGGTAGGTGAAAAGGAGCGAGGAAAGGAGGGAAAGCCTACAGGAATTGATGCCCTGGCTATGGTCTTATGCAGTTTTGTGTAAATGGGGAGTTGGGACAAACACCCCAAATGATTCCAAAGCAACTGTAGCTTGATGCAAAAGTAGGTGCAACCTTATTCACAAACCATCAAGTAATGCAATGATTCTAAATTATTTAAAGCATAAATGCTAAGTTTATTGCATTAATGAGCTAATATTCATTAAGTTTCTGCATCTCAATAGTTTTAGGTTAGTGTCAAGTACAAATAGCCAGGCTTGATGCAATTTCCTAATGACTCACATGTCAGGGGTTTAATATTCATTTTCAGATGCATACAAATAGCATTGCAGGTGTACCGAACAATTTGGACTTCAGTAAAGATCAAAGTAATAAGCTAAAATTTTGAACAATTGCGATGAGAAGATGCTGAACTTCAATGCCCAAGATTCAACTGAAAAGCATGCAATCATGTTCAAGTGCACATATCTAGTTAATCATAAAAATAATGCATAATATGGTGTACAATAAGCATATCATAGAATATCCATTTCATGGACATTCAAATTCGAGCTCGATGTACTAATCAAATCTCGAAACATAAAACAAGCTTGAAGGTTCTTAAATCCATTCAAACTCAAGCTCAAGATTGAGGCTCAAATCAAACTAAAACTTGATTTTGACCCTATACAAAGATATCTGAGTCAATTTAGATACACACCTAGCTAGCATTGCTATTACCCCAAATGAAATTACCATCTTGAACCACTGCTTTTTAGTTCTATAAACTGATGGTGTGGTTCATCCAAATTTATTAAGGTATATGCTGAACAGCCAGATCAGGTTTTGGCTTAGCACCAATTTAGTTGATTACTTAAACTAAAAAATAGGGTACAATTAAAGTTCTCAACTGAGCTCGTACAGTTTCCTTAACCACTGGCCCTTCAAAAAGTTATTGGTGCCAAGTAAAGATTCTATGATCAGAAACAGGAAACATAGAGAATAATCAACAATACTTTGTATTCCGTTAAAGTTCATGGCTGAGCTAGTTGAGTTTCCTTAACCAACTGATCTGCTAAAAGTTATTGGTGCTCAGTCCAGATTCTATGATCCGAAAAAGCGAACACCGACCACACTCATGTCTTTGATGTTATAAATAATTCAAAAATGATACCCCCACGAGGTTTTAAGATCAAGATTTTCCTTTGATAAATCAAAGATAACAAACACGGCAAAAACCTAAAGAAATAAATACAGTCAAAAAAGCAAAAGGAAACGATTAAACAACACAAAACTAATTAACCAGGTAGCAAGAAATTGAACAGAAGATACTAAAAATTAAACCTGCTCGATGTCCCTTTCAACCGTGCCACCAGTTCTGCCAGCATCGGAGTTCATCCTATCCGCACGAAACCTCTAAAAATACAGCCTTTCAAAGAAGCCCTAAATTTTCGCCCAAAAGGTAATCTATCATTCAATCCGCCATCGTTCTTAGCTCCAAAGCCTCCCATTCATCTAACGTTCATTATTACTCACTCCAACTACAATAAGAACCGCAGCTTAACTTTTCCCCAATTTTTTTTTTTTTTTTTGCCTCTTTTGTTTTTTGCTTCACATACAATATTACCTATGTTCCCCAAAAAAAATGGAGAAAGAATTCAATTCATAGAACAATGATCTTCTAAGCACAGCAATAACAGTAACTGTAGCAACCATAAGAGCTGTTTACAGCTGTAAAAATAGAGCTAACAGCAGAGAAGCTCTGCACACCCCTATGAATCTTGACTGAGTAAATTCACTTAGAATAATGAAGCTTCGAAAAGAGGAAAAACCATCCATTGTCTTCAATTAATGGAAGATACTAAAAAGCAAACTGAAGTCTCTTCAAACTGTCTCTTGTATTTATTTGGAACAGAAATCGATCGAGCCGGAAACACAGAAATTGATACTGATACTTCACTGATTTTGAGAATTGGCGGCTTTACTAAGCTTGAGGTTTTCTGACAAGCTTTTTATCTCACAGCGTGTTGTGTGTGTGTGAGCGAATCTAGAGGAAATGAATGAATGCTTTTGATCTGTGACAATGGGTTGTTCCAGCAGATATGGAGTGGGGGTGAGGTTGGGCTTGGGGGTGACGATACATTGGCTGAGCAAAGTGGGTAGATAAACCGGCGCTGGGGACGGGCGGTCTGTCGATGAATGATGATGATGATCTTAAAGGGGAAAGTGGACTCATGGAACTACAAGTGCTTGGTGTAATGGCAGCATGAAGGGCGAGTGAGTGAGTGAGTGAAAAAGCAAAAATGAAACAAGAAACGATCCCAATTACATTTAACGTTAATAGTTATATTTTACATTTTTTGATCCACCAAGATTGGCTTCCTCCAGGCTCCATGGCTGCCGTACTCCATTACCCAAAAATAATTTTTTTTAAAAAAAAATCCTGTGTAAAGAGATTGAAAATTAGGGAAATTATTTGTGCCTTAAAAAAATAATAATAATATGTAGCATTTGGTATTCTACATTATAATAAAATGTGCATTGTAATTTTTTTAATAAAATTATATTTTTATTTGTTAAAAAAGTTATTTAGTGCTAATGTCTAATAACAATCGAAATTAAATTGATTGACTACTTATTCTAATAAAATTATTATTGTATTATAGAAAGTAACATATAACAATGAAGAAAAATTTTAAAAAATAATTTAGGAAAATATTTAATTTATTTCAATCCAATAATAATAATGAAATTTTTGAAGAAATTTACTTTAAGTGATTGTTCACAATAAAATTTGCATCTAGAAATAAGAGGTAAAAAAATATGTTTATTCAATTTTTAAAAAGAAGGTACAAAATCTCTAGAAAAATCCTTTGATTCTTCTATTTGAGGTGAGAATACGTTGAGGCGAGGGTGTCAGGCTTGATCTCGAATCAAACAAGCTTTTCCACAAACACTTGATTGAAGGCTTTCAATTCTTCTCTTTGATGAAGAATGTCGAAAAATGATTTGAATATTTGATGAAAAACTTTTGGAAAGACTTGAGAGCTCCAACAGACGAGACTTGAGATGACTTCTCTTTGTTGGTGAGAACACGTTGAGGCGAGAGCACGTATTAGGCTTGATCTCAAATGGAACAAGCTTTTTCTATAAGCACTTGACTCATATGCGTCTCGAAACTTGAACTCCCTCTTTTAACAAAGAATATCAAAGAATGCTTCAAATAGTTGATGAAAACCAGTGGAGAAGATTTGAGAGCTAAAATAGGCCAGACTTAAGTGACCTTTTTTTGTGGTGGTAGTCTTTCAATCTGTACAAAGACTCCTTTCTACAGGTATCACAGGGGTGACATATTTGGTAATTGAATCAATCATCCTTAATTTCTCAATCAAGAATTGGATTATTTGGAAAATGTCTTGGAAGAGGATATTTGGTTTTTCCCTTGAAGGCTTTTTGGAGAGTTTTTGGAAATGATGAATCTTGATAAATATTTATTTTCTAAAATAGCATCATTTCAACGTGGAAAACCTAAATCAATCTATTTTGATTGGCTGAAATATAGTCCCCAATTTATTTATTACATTTTTTATGAAATATTAAACAAATTTTAATTGTAAACAAATTGTCCCCTCAAGACTCGTTGATGATATTTGAGGAATATTTGAGGAATATGGATGGGTCTCAACTCTTGATGGCTTGCTAGCATATTTTCATTTGCAATCAATCATCGATCTAAACAATTGCAACAAAAAGTCTTGAGGGAAAAGAATTTTATTTAAGAGTATGACTAAATGTATAATTTCTTCCAAGTTATTTACATATCTTAAAGGCATACTTTGAGAATCATGTAAAAAATTTATGATAGAATTTTTTCTTATTTTCTTTTCTATTGAATTTGGGAGTGATCATTAACAATTTGAGCTCGAGTGAGCAGCGATAGAGACATATTCAAACTTCTGGGGTCAAATGACCCCACTCAAAAAAATTTCTTTAAATTATCCCTACTGAAAAACTTAAAAATTCATTAATGAGGGATAAAAAAAATACAAGTAACTAACAACTATTGTCATATTTATTAATTAGTTTGTGTAATCTAATTTGGTGAAACTTTTGACCTTACTAAAAAAAATTTTCTGACTCCGCCACTTTGTGTGGATCAAGAGCATCATTTGTTTAGAAACTTGAATTTGATGAAGTGCTTCAGCAGAGGATAGTAGGAGCATTTTTTTATCTAATAACTTGCACTTAATAACATACAGTTCAAACTTGTATGTAGAGAAGTATTCATTCAGTTATCGACTTGGACTTGATGATATAACATAAAGTTTAGACTCATGTGTCGAGAAGTCTTCCTTTCTTCATGTATTGTATAGCATAAGATATTTTCCTTCAAGAAATTTTTTAGGTAGAAAATCTCCAAGGGTGATGGGTGATCTTGATTTTAAGAAATCTTCTTATGCCTTCTTTGTACGCCTAGCTTCTCTTTTCTTTCCAGCAAGCTTCAAACCAGCATCATTTTCCCTAGTCACCCATTCTTGCATAGCAATATGCATAGAAGGTATTTGTTTCTCAAGTAGAAGAACAACTTCAATATTTATTGCTTCAAAACTTAAAAATTTAACCTTGCATGTAGATCCTTCAACACTAGATGCTTTGTTTGATGTTGCTCTATCTTTCTCTTGGCTTATTTGTCCCTGGCGAGCAAGTTGGATAACTTTGTCCTTGAATGTTAAACATTCTTCAATTAAATGACTAAATGTACTATGATATTTGCACTAGTTGGGATGATCAACTTGGGACGTGTCACATAATGAACCCGGGTCAACTCTGGAATTTGAAATTTGAACCTAGAAAGCAATACGACAAAACTCGTAAGGTTATCCTCACGAATTCGAAGCTTCTATTATCAACAATCTAAAATGATAAAACATAATAACTAACTCTAATAAAATAAAATAAAAAGCTCCAAAATATTTAAAAGGAATAATCTTCTCTCCTTCAATAAAACAAATTCATAATCTCAAACCATGAAATAAACAATACATCAAAAGCCAAATAAGATTCAAATTTAAATAAAATAAAACAATTCTTGTTTAGAAATTTCGGACACTCTAACTAGTCCTCATAATCTTCATTCCCAGAATTCTCCGAATTTACCCTAACGAGCTAAAAACGTGAGTTAAAAGCTCAATGACATCAGGTAACTCTGTATTTAAAAAGAAAAGTTTATGAAATTAAACTCAAAACAATTAAGGAAATTCTACCAAAAAATTTGCATCTTAGAATAACTCAAAAGGGATTAGACATATAGAATGGTGTGTGAATAAGAAAACATTTATTGCTTGATTAGGCTCAGGTATATTCACAAATCATTAGTCAGATTACTGAATTAAGTCCCAACATGTTTATTCTACGAGGTTGGCCAAACAAACATAAATGTGAGTTTTTTAACCATACTCAATGGTATTTAGTCATATATAACAAGAACATGTTCCTTCAACAAATTAGTATGCAGCCGAGCCTTAATTAAAAATACTTACAAAGGTTGAAATTTCATCACAAATTCTCAATGATAACCATTGAATCACAGCAGACTTCATGCAATAAAATAATTTGAAATAGTTAAACTATGAAAATTTCAAGTTATTAAGATTAAATGAAATTCCAAATTTATGTAAAAAAGAAAAGAAGACTAAGAAAAAGTGTTTTAGCTATTCAATCTCAAAAAAAAAAATTTAAAAATTAAAAAGACATTAAATAATTAGATGTAAGTAACAAGGAAGTGAATTTCAGAGATAAAGAAAATAATTAAATCATCCTCGCTATTATATACTATTTATCAATATAATAGTAAAAGATATTGATAAAGAAAACTTGACTAATGGAGTCTTCATAATTTACCTTAGGAATTTCTTTATTAAAATGTACGCTAGCAAATCTTATATTAGAAATTTTACTCTTGATAAGGTGACCCATTAGCATTTCAGGATAGAAGTAGTGAAATTTTAACAGACTCTCCAGATGTGCTGACCACTTTCTCAGGGGTCTCCTGCATGATCCATCCACTACAATGCCTTCTGTGGCTAACACGGGCTAATCCAATCGCCTTACGGTTTACCCTGATACTCAATCTACTGCACACTTGAGTCTGAACACGAAGTTCTGACTCTTCCCAATTCTCGGTAGAGTGATTCAAACGAAGCTTTTAATTAAAGCAACTGGTCTTTTAAATTCTAGTTGAACACTACCACCTGGTGTTTTAATGATTCTGTCTAAAATACTGGATTCTTGATATTTTCTCTCATTTAACTTATAAAAATTCCATTTATGATTTTTGCTTTCCAAACCTTCACTCCATATAAGTGTTCTGGGTACCTATGTACTAGATCTTAAAATGTTTGTTTCTAATAATTCATTTGGATTTGAATATCGTATTGCTTTTGGTTTACAGTGGTTTTCATCAATTTATAATAAATTTTATAAATTAAAACCATACCTCTCGTTTCTATTTCAACATTATAATTCTTAACTTGCAAATTTAAAGTCATAGCTTTCAAAATATGTGGGTCTTCCAATGAAGGAAACTGGATCCCGAATTCACGAGAAAACTACATCCGGAGTCCCAAGATTTTAAAATTTTTATTACATAAAAGGATGAGAACTATACCTATAGCCTGATACCTACTAGCTCCGTATCCCAAATGATCGTGACAACCTAAAATACCTTAGAAACCACTTTTCACGGCACACAGCCTCTCGACTGTACCAACCATCATGGATCCCAAACGCTTGGCCTTCCTGGGGTTAAGAGCCAACACTTCATCACAGGTCATGCTGTGAGAACCCCCCATGGATCTCCCATGCCTCTTCAAAGGACGATGTCTTACAATCTTGGAATGACAATTCGCGGAGATCTCGTCATGCGAAACGGATTTGGACGACTTGATCTACTAATTAAAAAGATCTTCTAATCAATTCCCTATGTCTGGGTGAACAAAAAGGAAAATAGAAGACTGGAGAATTTCTGTGAGTGGAGTCTAGGAAAGACAAATTTGAAGATCATGGAGAAGGAAATTTTTCTGTATGCTGGTAGCTTCTTCCTCTCTCACTCTCACTCTCACTCGCACTCTCTGTCTCTGTCTCTGTCATCCGCTTCCCTTTTTGGCAAATGACCATGAGGTCTATTTATAGAAGGAAGATACATGGGCTTCTACGGGCCAAAATCCCAACAGCCCAATAATAATTAATCTTATGGGCTTTAAGTCCAAATTAATTATAAGACTAAATAAAATGACTAATTAATTTTATTAAAACCCAAATAATTAATTTCAAGGATTAATTAAACCCTTAATTAATTATTAATTCTATGTAAAATAAAATTAATTCCTTCTCCAATCTCCTATTTAAGAATGATATGAAATCATTCATGCTCAATGGGCCAGATTAGGGACCTTAAGACACAAAGCTTATGGCTATATAGAATGACCAAAATGCCCTTACTACATAGTAGTAATAAACTTTAGTCATTCTAACATCTTCTATTATCACCATAAGAAGATGATGTACTCTATGATACATTGTTGTAGAAATAGAAGACTCGTTGACATAAATTTGAACCCATAGTCTTTGAACTACAGGTGTAATGACACATTTGCCCCTCTATGTAACATCCACTAATGAGCCTAGGTCTTAGCATACTATCACCTTACTCAATAGCATCTACCATCCTTAGGTATCTAGTTCTATTACCATTGAATCACAATGACTACTCACTAGAAGAATATTCAGTACAATAACAATTGTACTAGCGAGGCCTAGGGTTCAATGATCCAACTAAGAACTACACACAAGGGGGCGATTAACCCATCTAATAAATGAAATGGCATAGAGACCCTATTATATGAGTTTGTCTTAACTAACTAACTCCAAGTACCTAACATACAAGACTATTTATCTGCATAATGTGATCTCACCCACAGCATATCAAAGCACAGGGAACTAGCTTCGTTAGACCACCAACCCATATTCATGTCATGGGGCCATGTCTACGCAGTAGCAACAGTGATACTAGTTCTCTCTTCTTTGATAGTACCTCTAGAGAACAATCACTGAATGGTCTTGTTCTACACATACAAAATACGCTATCCAATGACTAAAAGTAAGTCACCCTACTTAAACGAGACTAATGTGTTATGACCTTTGTTCAATGGAATGCCCAATTCCATTAATCGGCCAAGAACCAATTCCTTATGATTTAAACTTCCGATGATTTGTACCTTATTATGCTGAACGTCCCAACACACAGATCATCTATTTAAATCAATTTGGACCTTATTGCATGATGTGCTAATATGTATTTATTTATAAAGATTATAGTCTTTTACCTATTATCTTAGAAAATGATACTCTTTTTGGGCATAAATCCCAACAGACTTCCACCACAAATAAGACTATCCGATCATTTCATAGCTCATACAATTATCTGAATGCTCTAAAACATTTAACTGTCCTAGAGTCTTTATGAAAAGAACTACTAGATAAATCATTAAAAGATACTAAGTTTCTCACAAAAATAAGGTTGTCTAGTAATTTCATTTCTCTTACAACTGTTTGAATGATCACAAGGACATTCAACTGTTTAGAGAATCTTTGAATCTCTTTATTGGACTTATTTTGAGAGACACTAAGCAACTTCTTTGTGCATGGCCTTTTGATATATTTTGGATCATGAAACATTGTAAATATCTAGCCAACTATATCTCATATAGTTATCTGAATTTTATCAAACATTCAACTATTTAGAGATAGTAAGAAAAGTTCTACTAGAACGAATACTAAGAGATACATAGTATCTTTATTGTAAATTCATTCTTTCTTAATTAGAATCCTTAGTTACCCTTGGATTGTATATGTTTTACATATATGACAATTTGTCATGAGCATGTGATGTCGAATAAATTTAATACTCTTTAGTATATCTAACTCTTTTGAATCTAACATATAAAGTATTAGTAATTTATCATCAAATTGTTTATAACAATTTTATATTAGCATATGGACTCTTTATCTTGATGACATTACTCTATTTCAAAAATAGAGTGTCATTCATAACAATCCTTAATCTCTTATTCATCTAGAGTGCATCTACGTTGAATCGATATCTATAAGACTTCAAAAACCCTCATAATAAACGTATGCTCTCTTGAGGATTGATGCTAACTTTAGTCTACAAAAGGACTAAATCTTATACAAGATTTATGCTTCTTTTTGGTAATTATACTTTATCTACTTGTATCCATAAGAGGATACTAGATTCAATCAAGTCCTAAGACTCAATATAGTATTGCTTACTGATTTGCGCATAATTATGCTATGTTTTATGTTCTTTTTTATGCTATTATCTTATATAACTTAGCTTAATTATGTTATTTCAGATATATTTTACTTCCCTATGCTTGATTTTTGTTTGTAGGAATATTTGGTTGGAAAACACTCAAGATTTTACAAAATTGTTGTTGAGGCACTATTCACCGACACTGTTTACTAACACTATTCATTGGCACTATTCCGGCAGTACTGTTCACTAGCACTATTCACTGGCACTGTTCCGATGCACTATTCATCAAATTGGAGTTGGGAACTACGGTTTGACCAAGTTTGTTGACGGTGGATCGTATCGAAGACTTTCAGTTTTATTAGGATTTGATTATTTATTCCGAAACTAATTCGTTTTGTAATTAGTTTCTATTTTATTATTAGAATCCTCTTTGATTACTACTTATTTGTAAGGAGTCTTTTACTCCTATAAATAGGCCCTTTGTCTTAGTCTTAGAGGAGACAAGAAAGAAAAAGACAACAACTCAAGATTGATCTTTCGAGGAATTCCGAAGACAAAGGACAGATTTTCTCTTCCTTTTTTCTTATGTATTTTTCGGTTTTTATCACGTCTTGTGAGTAGTCATCTTTTGTTGACAAGAACATGAAGTAGTTATTTTGTTATGGGGTTATGAGATTTGGTTTGTTTTTCTTATAAAGATTTGATCTTTATTATTAAGTATTTGTGC
>JAOXNR010053666.1:0-13811 GCA_028571225.1 Parsonsia alboflavescens | reverse complement strand
GTGAAATGAGTGGCGAAATCCGTGAGGTTTCCCGATGCCTTATCCCACAGATGAAGTGGTTCAGTATAGGTTGCTCTCCCAACTTTCTGAGACATATTCACGGAGCGTTCATCGGGAGTGAGTTGGATGCCTTGGAATGGGGACAGGTAAGCTTCGCTGCCCGGAGATGTGGTGTTTATCTTACCATTATCTGCAGTAGTAATCTGTGGGAGGTTGAAATCTAGAGAGAAAATTGAAGGAATCATCAAGAGGGGGAAGAAGAACGCAGCAAGAGAAGAGCCATGGTTAGCCATGGCTGCCGATTTGGTAGGCCGGCGTGCCTATAGTTACATGGATGGAGTATGTTCATAAACACTAAACAGACGGCGTAGATGCTGCAGCTATCATTGCACTGGTCGTCCTTTGTGTCTGCGACAAAATCTCGGACGGCAATTTCACTGATCACCTTTGTAGTTCTAGACGGTGAATTACAATCAATTCTATAATTTAGAATTTGTTGTATAATTTGTTTTAATTAATTGATGGAAGTCTTGACTCTTGAAGTAATAAGAAAGAAAATAGATTTTGTATTTAAATAAATTCAATACAATGTGTATTCACAATTGCACACAATGCATCACCAGTTTTTTCATTTATAATTTCTTCCTCTATAATTATAAATTGCTCAAAGTCGTTTTTATCAATATTAAGGTAATTTTTTCCCCTCCTCAAAATATCTCTATTAAAGAAAACATTAACCATAAACGAAAGAAAAATATTTTATAGAAAGAGAGTAAAAATAATACTAAAAAGAATAAAAGGAATATTCACTTAAGAAAAGACCAACTTATAGTTAAAATAAAAAAAGTAAGATGACCTATATAATTAGGGATTGATGGAGTCAATAGTTCCACTTTTAGTATTCACACATTCTAATATTTTCATAACCTATACTAAAATATTTTAAAATTTTATTTAAATGCTATAAAAATAATAAAAAGACACTTTTCAAAAGTATAAAATTCGAACAATTCTACATACAAAGATAAAAAAAAAAAATAGTGAGATGATTGGAAGAAGACGGGCGAAGATTATCCTAATAGGCAGCTTTTAATTTTTTGTTTCTCCTAAACAAAAGGATTAAGTATGCATTAGCACTTCAACAAAAATTACATATACAAAGAAGAATAATCTTTGTATGTGGAAAACAAGCAGGTGATAAATCACCTCCTTCAGACAAAATTTAGGTTTCAATCTTCTATTGTATATTTACCTTGTATATATTAGTATATATTTAACAATTTAACTTGTATCCTTAAAAGATTAAGAAACTCGAAGGGTTTAATTTATCAATTTAAAGTTTAGTACATAAAATATATTAAAAAAATAAAAATAAAATCTATGTGTAAATCTTTTATTAATATTTTATTAACGTAACGGGAAGTAATATATACATGTGTAATAAGATATCTAGAGATCTAGAGTTCAAAATCTATCTAATATGAATGTAGTCAAGAGGGAGACTAAAACACTGGAGATTGAAAAGTCTTAAATTCGAGACACAATAAGGGTAGATGGAGAAGGTACCACTCTTAATCATCAAGAAGAGGGACATAGGGAGGATTACAGGGGAGGTGAATCCAAAAAATTAAAAAATAAAGAAACTAAAATGCATCCTCAAATAAAAAATTTTTCCTCTAGAACCATTTCATATGTACGGCACATAATTTTTCAATGTCCAAATGTATGGACACTATGAAGATAACTATTTTCAATTAATGAACTCTAGTAATTATTTTGATTGTCCTAACATGTGACTTTTAATTCAAGCAACTTTTATTTATTCTTTTTATTGAACATAAATTAAACTTTTTATTTCTTTTAATTTAATAATTATAAAGAAATATTTGCATTATTGAACATAAATAATTTTTTAAACTATTGATAGGTTCTTCACTTCACAGGTGTACAAAAATACTTTTCAAGATGAGAATAGTAATATAAAAATAAGTAAAAAAAAAAATTGTTTTTAAAATAAAATTATTAGTATGAAATATTAATCCTTGTAATCTATAATATAAGTTAAAGTACATAAAAAAAATATTTACTTAATAAAATATTAAAAAGATCTTAATCGAATTACTTAAGGAATTAATTTTAAAAAATCTATATAAATAGAAGGAGAAGGAAAACAATACTTCCTCCATCACTAAATATAATCACCGGCAATTATTTTTAAAAAAGTAAGATAATATATTTTTTTTCTATAAAATGTTCCTATTTATATGTTAATCAAACTAAAGACAATATACAAGGGAAAGAGAAAAGAAAGTGATAACTTTAATATAAAAAAAACACTTTGAAAAAGCTAATTAACTAACCATAATAATAAAAAATTAACGATGAAAAAGTAATTAAAATGATTTATATTTAGTGATAGAGAAAGTAAATCATTTTATAAAATGACATGGTAGTACTATATTGTAACAGCCAGCAATAGAGGAAGGAATGTCACATTTCACAAGCAATAAATAAATTGTAGATGCACCTTTACAGGTCCAATAACCAAAAGTCCTTTTCCATGTGAGTTGTGTAATTTATTTTTTCCAATTTATGTCCGAGATAAGGGCAACGACCTACTACTAATAAATAAAAATTAAAAAGAGCTATCTACCAAAAAAGGAAAAAAAAAATCCATCGATCGCTATTTATAAGTTATTGTTATTTTACTAATTTTTTCCTATATTATAGATGTTTCTCTCTTCTTTAGTCACTATTGTTAGTTCGATAAAAATTATGAATAGAGATATTTTAAGAAAAAAAAAAATTTTACCTTAATTTTGACAAAATAATGACTAGTAATTTATAAATAATAAATGAGGAGTAATATCCTTTTCATCCTATAAAGATAGTCTTAGGAAAAGAGTTTCCCAAAACTTCATATTCTTCCTTAAACCAAAACCTTTGCCTTTCTAAACCAATGTATATCCTCCTTTACGCATCATATTCCCCATCTTTTCCAAAAACACTTTAATCGTCTCATTGAAACCAATTACATTGAAGGGCTCATTTTTTCATCTCTTCCCAATCGTCTCTAGTTCCATGACTCAGGCCTGCTTGTCTTTGACCAGGCCTCTTATGTCCGTACCTCACTACTCTTGGGTTAGGATTCTTGGATTGGTTTGATCCATAAACCCACTGACCCATTACGTTGAGTTAATAACTTAATATATTTATTCAATCAAATTAATTAATCAACAATCAAAAAACACTTTCCTTTATCCATGCGGGTAATTAAATAAATCTCTTTTGAGTCAAAGGGTAGTTTAAAACTTTAAATACTAGGGTAGGGTAATGCATGGGAAGCAATGAAATTCATTTTATGAAATGTCTCCGTCAACTAACAAAGTTGTTTTTTTTTTAAAAGAAAAAAGTAAATTATTTGAAAAAAAATTAATTTTTTAGACATATTTAATAATGAAAATTACATTAGATGACCACTTTTATTATCTCATTTTAAAAAATGATCATCTTTTAAAAACTTTCAAAATATAGCTACTTTTAAATGTAAAATTACCTAGTTATCCTTTTTACATATAAATAACTCGTAAGGAATCGACATGAAGATAAACAACCCATAGATTTGGTAAAGGAACAATCTGTATCGAATGACAAACAACCTACCTTTGTTTTATTGATATGGGTTGTTTAGTTTATCTAAGGGTTGTATAGTCTAAAAAAAAATTCTCTTGACTAAAATTTAAACAACTTAAAAGTGTGGTCAAATTTTAAAGTACTTATCCATTTCGGTATTGAAAAAAAATTGCCCCTATCTTATAAATTAAACTTTAAGATACTTAATTAAATTTTATTTTATTTTTTATAAAACCAAAAAAAAGATTGATCATTAGAAACTTAATAATTTCCTGTTAAATATTTAACCGGGACTTCAAATCTTCCTGTACATTTTTTTTTTGTGACTTTCAAATACACTAATAAAAATTTTATACATATATTTTAATTATTTTTTTAAATATAATTTATTAACTAAATTATTAAAAGATAAGTTAAACTCCAAGAACACTTGATTTTTAAATATATATGTAAGTTTTCTATTAGTGTATTAAAGAGCGTCACGTAAAGAGTTTACTTAACCTTTAACTGGAGTCCTCCGTGAGATGAGAATGTTAATTCTTTTGATATTCCAATTTCCCTCGTCCCACTAATAATCCATCACATTCCATTCCAAAAAAAAGGGGTTCGATATTTCCATTTCTAGGAGGAGTAAATTTGAGATAAGATACTGAGAATATCGCTGTAAATCAACTTATTCTATAAATGGAAAGATTCTATGCCAGTCTTTAATTTGTTCCACACTAGGAATTCCATGTGATGATGCTGCGATTTGGTCAGCAAGTGCACTTAATTATTCTGATCCAAAAGCATCATTAAGCCTAATTAATCACTAATATAATGCTAAACTATGTGGGCTGAAGATGCTAAATAAGATTAATGAGATATGAGGTTTCCCATATTGTATTGTCTCAATATAATTTATGTATAATTTGTACTTTGATTGTCTAGCAAAATCAAAAGCTCAAAGCTAGAGTTTATTTTATTATTGTACACTCTGAAATTAAATGTCATATTTTGAATTATCAATAAATAAGATATGCATTTAACTTTTATAAAAGTAATTTATAAAGTATCACTTTATGGGTCTGAATCTCTGTATTACATATTTGTGTGTCACTCTCGATTAAATTAATAAAATATTAATGAAAATTTCACACACATCCTTTAATTATTATTTTTGAATATCTTTCATATACTCAATCCTATGATTACTTATCTTTTGTGAATACATCTTAAATTTTTATTATTGTAACTGGGAGTATTGAATGTTATATGTGTAACAAGAGGTTCGAAACCCGACCTTATCCTTAGGTTAGCATAATGAGTGGATGGACCTTTGAGTTATTGGATGTAAATATTTAAATTAATGAGATTCTATATTAAAAAACTTTGAAATAAGCATAGATACATTATTATATTCCAATGGAAAAAGTATTTTGTTTCGTGCCATTTGACCGAGCCTTTGCATCCATTAATTTCTAGGTAAATGTGCATCATCTCTGATGTAGCACTAATTACTATTTAAATCATTTTGACAAGTTAATTCCTCACTTAGTAACGTTTAATTTATTTTGTTTGAAAAAAAATGTTGAAAGACAATTTAAAATGACGTGACGATATTATATCATATGTGTAAATTGTAAAAATATAATTGACGTGTAAAAATGAATCTCATGGAAATATTTCATATCATCTTCGTCCGAATGTGAATAAACTTGCTTATATTCACCCGATCACTACACATTTAAGTTGATAAAATAATGAAATCAAACGATTTAAAGAAAAATAGATAAGTTCATAAGTCCTTTCTTCATTTATAACCATATGTTATGAATTAATTAATATTATTGTTTAATTCATCATCAAATTTTAATTTTGAGTGAATCAAGCAATAATAAAAAAAAACTCAACCAAATCATATAATCAATTCAACAATTAATCGATGTTTGTGCTGAGGAAAAGATTTTTAGATATCTTTCAAGATTTAGACAGCGACAAATTGGAGACTCTAATTTATTCTGGCTTTTAGTCACACATCAGAATTAATTAATAGTAAAAACTATAGAAACATGAATATTAATATTGAAACCTCGCTAAGTGATCCATTTAATTGAAGAATTAAAAAAAAAGGGGGGGAAAAAAAAAGAGAAAGGAATTCTATAATGGGATTTTTCAAAGGGAGAAAAGTGAAACGCTGATGGAAATTAACCATGGCAGGCCTTTACAGCTATCAAACTATCAATATAAAACCTTATCATGGTTCCCTACGTGTTATGCTCGCAGATTCCACGTATTTTATACTGTTTTTAAAATTGGTGTTTGGTACCCTTGTAGCATCATTCCCGGACCAATTCATTTAATTATTGGCCAACAAAATAGTGTACACTCTCTCTCTCTCTCAATAAATAAATAAATAAATAAATATATAAAAGAGAATTGGTAGTGTGTGCAGCGGTGCACATTGAATTTGTGTGCGGCATCCCAAATGATGTCGTTTTGTCCTGTTTCAAGAAAAAAAAAAATTTCAGATTTGAGTGAGCAGAACGATGGCATCGACAATCAAAGCAGAGCGAGCATCGGTGACGGCACCTCCCCTGCCATCAACTGTCATCGCCACCACCCTCAATACAACACCCCACCCCGGCGCCCCTGGCACCAACACCAAAGTTTCTCTGCACCCACAACTTGCACCTCCAGCTACCCGCATATCTGCACCGTTCCTTGTCGTTGCTCTCACCGCTCGTTTCTATCGCACCGTTTGCTTTGCTCGGCTCAGCTCTGCAAATTTTTATTTTTATTTACTTATTTTCAAAATCAAGGCCAAACAACATTGTTTTATCGGTGAGTTTTTTTTTTAAAAAAAAAACCCAAAACAATGTCGTTTCAGTTGGCGCACACGGTCTAGATGCACACATATTAGCAAATCCAAATATATATATTTATATATAAAACCTTTTAACAAAAAGAAGAAAAAAAATTACTAATAGAAAAGTTGTTGTACTTGAACTTGATTTGGGTAAAACTCATATTTCGCCTTTTGCATCTAATGAGAAATTTAATTTTGGATTGAGATTGGGGAGTATAGTTTTTAGTCGTAGGTCATAAAAACCCAACTATTATTGATCAACTTATCAAATTTGAATCTTTCTTAAATTAAAGTTTTGATTCAAACTCTAATTATGTGCCTTAGCACACTGAGTAGAGAGAGTGCGTGATTATCGGGATATGCTGTTAGGAGAGTGGTCTCCGTATTTGAACCATTGGTATCAAGGAAGCATGTAAATTTAGGTGAGTGTGCACTAGATTGGTAAAGATTAAGTAAGAGCCATATGATCTTATATCAATTAATTGAGTTCTTAACACAATGGATAGGTGTTTCTTTGGATCTACCTTTCTAGCTTAATTTATAATAAATTAATATTTGTGATGTGAAAGACAAAAGAAGTCTCGATATTTAAATAATTGATTATTCATTATGGAAAGCCTTCCTTATAATATGCAATCCACACATGTATGTAGATGGATTCTCTTGTAATTCTATGTTTCCCACTAATGCCGTAAACTTTAAGCTCAAAACATAATTAGATGTTGTTTAATTTGGAAAATGACATGAACTAGAACTAGAACCAAACCAATTACTTTATTAATCCTTTCCCAATTAAAGTAATTAATTGATCCATGTTTGATATGAGAAAATGGAAAGGAGAACAAAGAAGAATTGCAATTAGAAGTAAAGAACAAATGTGGCTAGCTACTCGTGGAAGATGTTTGTTACCATAGAAAAGTGATATCCTAACTACCTAAAATTTATTATTATCAAGGTGGGTTGGGTTGATGATGGGGTAGAGGGGACCTGACTAGGACAAGGGACATTTTCTTTATAATTCTTGGTTCCAAAAAATTTTTTTTTTTTAAAAAAAAATCCTATTTTGGTTGGAGTCAATGGTTTGTGGGGAGGGTCCATATTGCGATGATTGACACTTGGATATGTTAGGCATTTGTGCAGTGGAAAAAATAATGTAATTTATTGCATAGAATTTGATTTAGTGGTGTCTCTATTCTAGGACGGATCGACCCCAGAAAAATATTACTAATCCTAAGACACTCGAAAGAGGGGATTCGAAAGTTTTATTTATAGAGAATCTAATGGTTCATTGGTTTTCCTAAATCCAACTATTGGAGGTCGTGCCGGTATGACCTGAGAAATGTGAACTTGTATTGGAGATCAAAGTGTGCAGGTGAATCCTATTTAATTGGCCAGCAAACTTAAATTTCTCATTATATATTGGGGTAATGCTATAGAGCCCGACACATTCTGAACAATAAAATATCTAACTATCAAAATTAACAATTAAACATACGATTAAAAATCAAATCTTCAATAAAAAAATTATTTTTTAAAATATATTTTATATATTATATAATAAAATACTAAACTAAACCCTAGGATTAATGGATCAAATTTATTATCTTTTAAATAAAAAAAAGTTAGTCGTTAACTTTGATTTTTAAATAATTAACTGTGCATTCCATCACTCTTTAGCATTTTCATTATATATTGATATTTGTAGTTGCTTTGGTTGAATAATTAATTTGGTTAATGAGATTAGGAAAATAAATTGCAAATTAAATTAGCACCCTTTTTTTTCTTCTAACCTTCCCAATTCCTCAGTTCTTTGAAGATTTTGCAGTGGTTCCCCACTTCCAGTTGTCGTGTTTTAAATTCGAAACCTATCAGTCCTAAATGTTCCTGCTTACTACTAAATTAGAAAAACTTTTTACAACACTTTTTAAATCGATGGAAAAAATTGCTTGCATGAGATCTTTAGGGCTTTTGACGAAAAGTTATGGAAAGATTTATCATTTAATTGCTCAATAATTTTGTCGCAACGAATAAAATTTTTAAGGAATTGATATCTTTTTCATAATCGTCACTTCTAACAAGATAAATTTAAGATCGGTTTAGGTCGCATTCACAGAATCTAACTTACTCGAGAGTAATGTTTGTCCTAAAGCTCTTTCGAAAGTACATGACCTTGTATATATTTAGTAGTAATATACTCCATCCATTCGGAATTGAATATTTCTTTTTGACTTACACAAATTTTAAGAAAATTCGTCGACTTAATTCATTTTACACTTAACAATATCAATTTCTTAACACTATAAGAAAAGAGGGATTTTTTGGAGGACTTTTTTTTGTAGTTCAAAAAACTATTAGGAAATTACTTTTTGTGGCTGATTTTTCTCACTTTCTTGGCGGACATGGAGATTGTCGAGAAAAGGAGTTCCTTGGCAGTTTGAATTGAATTTTCTAGAGCACGAGCAGATTGCTGAAATAATAAAGTGTTTTCTGGTTGGCTTTTTTTTTTTTGGCGATTTTTGAAAGATACAAAATGGATGACAAATCCCACATCGCTTCCTAAAACTTTTGTAAGTGAATTTATTTTCTATATAAATCCAGGAATATATTATTACTTCTTAAGTTCAAGTAAATAATCATTGACTTTGTCATTAATTTGACTTAATTAATTTTTTTTAAAATAAAGAATTTACTTAGAACTGCCAGAAAATGGTTCTAAGGGTTAATTTATCAAGCTATATAAGGGTTCAAAAACAATTGGTAAGTTTGAAGGTGATTATACTACGTCATATTTGAAACATTGCATACAAAGGAGTGTGGAATTCAAACATGACTATGTTCCAAGGAGAATCACTAATCAAGAGATTTGCTAATATTAAGGAATTAAGTATATTTTACTACTACTAATTAAGGATTGAGTGACCAGATATGTAGGTTTAGTTTAGTTTTGTTGATGCCTATTATAATGTCAGTCAGAAAGACAAAGAGGAGTATCTTCTTGTTGTTTGGAATTTATGTCTTTGTGATAGTTGTAAGTTGTTTACTTTCCTGCCAACTCTTTTTGGAAGAAAGGAAAATGATACCAGCAAGTTGCCTTAAAAAATATATACACCTGAAGACATAAACTCACATGTGACCATCAAATATGTCTTGTATATGTTTCATCAGCAAATTTATATTTTGTGTTAATTTCTTGAATTACTCAATGACACCACTGCCCACTGGTATGCAAGTGAACCAAATTTAATCCGATTCGTTTGGCGGGATCTTTTTAAAATACTCTTTCTGTGCTAAATTGAATGTCTCATTTTAATTTATTCAATTGAGAACTAAAGAAATAAACTGTCTTAATAAGAACTAAACCTATTTCTTAGTGACATCTTTAAATTGATGCCAGACATAGTGCATTTTGTAATACTACATTAATAATTATAGTGTACAAATACACTAATTCTATTTAATATATATTTATTTTATACTTTTTCTATATATAATAGAATAAGGAATTACCAATTGGAATACGATAAGGAGTCATACATCAATCCCACATCATATTAAACACAAAGGACTCCCTATACAATTGTCTATAAAAAGATCTACAATTAACGTAACAGGTATCCACTCGTATCTTCCTTCGTTCTCTCTCTTCCTATATTTTAACATCACACTTTCTCTCTATATCCGACTTTAGCATTGGAGCGGGGAGACATCCCCTCCCATGAGACTTCTACTCTTTGCAGGTTTCTTGGATGACTTATACGATGATTTAGTCGGAGCCCCAATCAGTAGAGTTCTGGCTACATCAAATTACGTAATTGTTTAATTTATTAAATTCTTGGTCTAACCTTACTCCTTAGGACAAAGAAAGGTAGAAGAATGAACTGATGCAAAAGTGTTTAATCCTACGCACAAAGGAATAGACAAATATACCACTGCTCTATATTTTCTTTATTGGAAATAGAAGTTTAAAACCAGTACAGTTCAAGAATCTCAAAAGAGAAAAAAAGATGAAAAAGAGTTACTATTAATTTCAAAGTATAATGATCCACTTATTCAATTGTAATTTGATCCACTTCCATAGGGAATCAATCAGTGGATGGAAACCCTATTTCCACAATAGGAAACAAAACCATTAAGAAAAACTACTAAGAATCCATAAAGGAAAAAAAAAAGAACTCATTGAATATTATGTTTATGTTTCAAAGAATAAATTCCACAATCAATTTTGTGTTTCACCTTTCCTTTTCTTATTTACTACGAAAAATTACCACATTCTTGGACCATCCAGAATAACTCTTACACACATACACACATATTATATCACTCTAGTTAAATTAAAAATGAGAATATATAACGATCGAGTGACTTAAATTGACTCTGAGTATAATTTAATCAAATTCATATTAATCTCATAAAAAATAATACTCACTTTGTCCGAAATTGAATATCCCATTGATTAGGACAAATGTTAAGAAAATAAATAGACTTATATTATTTTACGCTTAATAATATTAATTTTTTAAAAAGATTTCAACTAATTTAAAATATGAGACATTGTTTCTATACAACTTAAAACGGAGATGTGGGTATTTAATTCCGAACGGAAGGAGTAATGGTTAATGATTTAAATTGTAAAAGTTTAAGCTCATCAATCTCAAAATAGTTTCACAGACCGAGCAAGAAAAAAAAAACGAAGAAAACCCTAAGAAGGACATAAATTTATGATTTCCGAGGGCAAATTATGGGCTTTAAGTAAGCAGAAAGATCTTCCTAAACATATACCCAGAAAGGAAATATTGATTCCCAGATTTCAATAAGAGGAGTGGGCCACGTGTCCACCATCTATTCGTTAGACATTACCCTAGAAATTACAAAACCATCTCAACCGATTCCTCCAATCAAATTGCTAGGATTTCTACTCGCTCCAGTAGTGGATACCCTTTCCCACGCTCTTTCCAACTCAGGACACCTGTCAGTCAACTGCCAAATCCATTGACACTGCACAGCTGGTATCACGAGTGAGGTACACTTACCCACTCGTGAGAAGATGCTTGAAATTTTAGTATTGGGGTTTTATTTCTCCCTAGTTTTGGGGGGTCTGCTCCTTTTCTTTTCTTTCTTTGCTAATTACCCTAAAAACACCTTTCTGCTTAAAGCCAAGAATATTGTTATTATTGTTTTGAGACAGCACTCTCCCTTGCTGTCAGCAGATTTCAAACCCGAAATCTCTAATAGCCTATATCAAATGAGTTTGCTATTAGAATAAGTCCCATTCAACTTATAAAGTTAAAAATTGCTTCAAGAAAAGTTTCTTCCAAAAAGAAAGTCTCTCTCTCCGCCATTGGAGCCGAAATTAGTAAGGCTCTTCTTATAGAGCAGACTTTATTCTCCTTCATCATTTTTGTCAATTTCTAAAACAGTGAGACTTTTTTTTTATGTGGATTTCTATTTTTAGATTTCTACTCTATTGAGGTACTGATCAAGTTAGTTTTATTCCATGTTTTCATGTGGCAGCTGAATAGAGAGATATACAAGAAGAAGATGAAGAATCAATAGAAATTAATTACCAGTGGAAATTAATTATAATATTAGAAGAAGAGAGAGAGAAGGGGAGATATGGGGAGAGGAAAGATTGTGATTCAAAGGATCGATAATTCAACAAGCAGACAAGTGACTTTCTCAAAGAGAAGAAATGGGTTGGTGAAGAAAGCTAAGGAGCTCTCAATTCTTTGTGATGCTGAAGTTGGAGTTGTTATCTTCTCCAGCACTGGGAAACTCCATGATTTTGCAAGCACAAGGTAATTATTTAATTAGTGTTATAATGAATACCCTTTTAATTATATATATATATATATTTATATTGTTATATCTGTAATTAATTTGTATTCACTTCAAGAAATTGCATGAAAGATCTGAGGGTTTTTGCATTTCTTGATTATCCTGGCATTTTTCTTTTTGATTGGGTATATAACAGATAAATTTTAGCTAGGTTTAGCCTATTTTTCATTTTGTGTTCACAATTTGTTTTGCATTACTCCATGAGAAGGAGGGTCTTCCGATCGATCTAGTTTTTTTATGTAAGTTCTTCAGAAACTGAAGTAATTAATTTCATTGTTTGGATAATTCTTTGAAAAACTTCGTGAGTTATGGAATATGAAAAGCTGGTCCTAATTATAATATAAATTAGGAAATATAAAAATCTGATTATTTCTGTTTTAGTATTGGAACCAATATAAATATATATATATATATATTTATATTTATATCCATCTTGTCTTGTGATATTTTTTTTGGACAATATTATGTGAGTCTATGACTAAATGATGAAAATGATCAAATTGTAGTACTAAGACCATTGAATTCTTTAGTTTAATGTGATGCTCAGGAAGCAAAAGGTTCTCAGACAAGGGGAAAGAACAAAAGAAAGAAAAATAAATTAAGAAGATATATGATGAGGCAAAATAAACAAGAAATGGAAAAATTTTGGAGGGTGACTCCAATAATTATTAACCCAAAGAGCCAATGGAGATGAATGAATAAAAATGGAAGGGAAAATAGGAAGAAAATGACCTAAATTGAATTCCTTGTTATATGTGTTGTTCATGCAAATATTTGCAAAGGCCAAGGAACCAACAATTCTCCAGGTTAATGACCTACTTGAAGCAAAAAGAAGGGAGGAAAATGTTATGAAAATACATATATATGTATTCCTTGATGATCATGGGAGTATATTTATAATTGGTTTTTTCTTAAATTGAATTTGATGAGAGAAACTCAATCCATGACCTTCACAAGTAAGAGAGTTCTACCGAGTAGGGCTTGCCCTAGTGGCAAACCCCCTTGGTATCTGCTGATAGCAAGGGATAGTGTCCCCCCCCTCCCCCCTCTCACTCATGTAATTAGCCGTAGAAGCTTAAGGGTTAAAAATCTATATTTTTTAAGAAATGAGATTTATTTCTGGACATTAAAATCTGGACATAAGGAGTCTATATATATATAGTCTATAGAAAAAATATATCTTCGTTTCAATTTTCCCAAGTTACTTCCCAATTTCAAGAACTTTTCCTCTCTACTACATTTACTCTCAAGATTCCAGCCAGTGAAAATATCTTCCTTGCCTTAATTAACATCGGAGAATCTCATAGTAGAAGGATGCCACTTAACTCAAAAAGCTAGCTAGGGTTTGTTTCTGTTGGTGAAGCATTACAGGAACTGATAAGGAAACTTCATGAAAGAGAAGATGTAAATTGAAGAAAATATGTGCTTCTTGGAGATATATATATATATATATATATATATATATATATATATATATATATATATATATATGGAG
>JAOXNR010053665.1:0-13814 GCA_028571225.1 Parsonsia alboflavescens | reverse complement strand
TAAAAAAAACAAACAAGAGACATCTCGCCAAGAAATGCCACCTAAATTTACTAGAGTGCTTCAAATGACTTATTTACATGATTTGAAGGAACCATGTTATATGGGCTTGTGAAACTACTCTATTAAAATTATCTTTGCATAACTTCTAAAATCAAATATTACGGTCAAAGTTTCTCAATAGATGACTCTTCATTTAACTGCTATAAATATTATATTTTGTTAAAAACCTTTTTTAAAACATTTTTCCTTTTTTTTTTCTGCAAAATTTTATCTCCGGCGTTTCTTTAAACGGTTGATCAATACAAGATCTTTATTTTATTTAGATATTAAATATCATTATTCTACATAGGTTGAATGCAAGGACAGATAAGTGAGGTCAAGTATGAACTTTACAATTTACAAAAAAACTGGACATGGATTATGGTACAAAGCAACAATTTTTTCTTTTCCTATTCCTGTAAATGAATTTGCAGTCGTAACAATTTAGCATCTATATCTTTGCATTTAAATTTATCAAAAAAAAAGGGATTTTTTTTTCTCTATTTACCTTTCCAATATTCAATAAATAATACATAGTTTATTACAAAACCTAAAAAAAAGGGGAAGAAGAAAAACAATCAAATAAATAAAAGAAATTCATAAATAAATTAAAATCACATAAATAATAAATTGAAAGAGTTTATATTTTTCCTATAAAAGTCTTAGTTTTACTACAAAATTGCTAAATAAATAATCTTAGTCTCTCGCCCATGTATAAAAATACAATTCCTTTTTGTCTAGTGAAGAAGCTTTCCAATAAGATTTTGCCCTCAAGGGATTCTCTTCACTATGTGGATTATGATCTCTCCAGGTAAATAATAGTTTGTTGATGTTATTAAAGTTAGAAATATATTTAGATAAATAATGACTTTCGATTTTTTTTCTCATGTGGAAGTTGTTTGTGCATAGTGTTGCTGAGGCAAAGGTGCTTGTGAGAGGTAAAGCTATGATTCCTACCAATTTAAGCAACAACGATCCGGCAAGTTACTCTTAGTATTCTAAGCATGCTAAGAGTAATACGCAGTTACTCAAGTATTGGAGGGTGGCATCCTAAAGCATGCCTTTGGACAAGTGATAAACCTTATTTATTAATGCTCAAGGTTTAAGTTTAATGGAGTTATGGGCCAACATAGGATAGGGTTGAAATTTAACTCCCTCAATTCACTAAGGTTTGAATGCCCAGAAGAAAGGGGGGAAAAAAAACATGACATTTTGCTCCAAATGATCCTTAATAAGCTTCACAACAAACCACAAATCTCTGCTTACAATGGTGACTTCTCTTCTCCCTCTCGATTTCGTCAAATAATGAATAGAAAAGTATGCTCCCCTGGATCTCTCTCTCCCCTATCTGATCTCATTCTGTTTATATATAAAGAAAAATCAGAAGGAAACAATCATATAAACAAAATTATCGAACTAACCTCGTCCAAACTTAAAACTTGGAAAAATTTGTAAATCCTAATAATCCTGAAATAAATCAAAAGTTACAAAAAAATTTCATTTTGTAATTATAAAAAATCAAAATTCAACTAAAGAATTTTAGCCTAATTTAGTCCCTTATATTTAGACCAAATTATAGTTTGATACAAATGTTTTTTTTAAGCAACTATGCACCCTTATCATACTATTATCAATCGTTTTGTTTCAAACTGTCATTCTCTAGGAAATCAACATGAACAATTTTAAAGGGAAAAATGCCAATTGTTGTTTCAAATTTTAGAATTAATTTGATTTGATATTGAATTTAGATTCCCTAATAATTTGGATTTGGTATTTCGGGTTAATTCAATTTGTCCGTTAATCGAAAGATAACCTGATTTTTCTCTTCTATTTTTAATATTGGGGATTAGATTTTGGATGAAAAGTTAAAATTGTCATTTTTCCCTTTTAAAATCGTCACGTGTCTGTCTTATGATCAATTCTACACCGTGACTTGCATGAGAATGGCAATTTGAACCAAAGCCATTGATTATAATATAATGTGAGACCATTGTGGCCAAAAAAAACAAAAAACCATTTGGGATCAAATTATAGTTCGACCTAATGATGAGGAACCAAATAAATAAACGTACAGATTAATGTATAGGAAAATAATTAAATAAATAAAACTAATAAAAGAATAAATCAGTTATTTAGAGGCCCTAGGTAGCCGAAAAATTGGGACGCGACAATGTGGACCTAAAGTAAAAAAAATAAAAAAGTACTTATAGGAATTTTTTACGGTGTGGCTAAAAGTACCGTAAGGTTCATATCCTCATTTATATAGACTAGGTCCATATTAAAAATTTTCTTTCCATACCGTAAAGTCTATAACGGACTTGAATCATATTGTCATTCATGAACCTTATGGTTCATATGAACCCAAATAAGCAAATGTAAATCTATATAAAAAATAAACGAAAAGTACATGTACTTTGTAAGATTTTTTTTGTTTTTTTAATGTTTTGGCTCTAGCTGAGCCACAAGATTCATGTCCTTACTTATTGAGTAGGTTCATATTAAAATTTTCATTTTATGTTTCAGTTTGCAAAAGAAATCTCGCATCCAAGAGATGTCCATAGTAGCTCTCCTATAAATACTTCCTTTTCGTCCCAACTAATTCTTCAAACTATTTCTCTATTAAGTCTTACATTTGATTCTACGAAATGTTGATTTGTAGCCATGTCTTCTTCATCATCACCAAAGATGATCACCTTCGACAGTTGTAATGGTGAGACTTTCGAGGTTGCAGAGGCCGTAGCCATGGAGTCACTGACGATCCAGTAGATGATCTAGGATGACTGTGCTGGCACCCCTATTTCGGTATCGAACGTCTCAGGCAAGATCATGGCCAAGGTTATCGAGTTCTGCAAGTGGAGCTCCAAGAAGCTCTCTAATGATGAAGACGAAGACGATCTCAAGAAATTTCAAGTAGAATTCATCAATGGCAACCAGACCACTATGCTCTTCGACCTCATCTTGACTGCAAATTACTTGGCTATAAAGAGGCTTTTGGACCTTACGTGTCAAATTGGCTGCCATGATCAGGGGCAAGTCCCCCAAAGAGATCTGGAGGACATTCAAAATCAGGAACAATTTCACACCTGAAGAAGAAGAGGAGGTCCTCAAGGAAAATGCCTATTCTTTGGAGTGAAGAAAGACTCTCGTTGAAGTTCTTCCTCATAAATGTTTTTAGTGCTTTCTTTTCTATTACTATAAAGATTCCAATAGGCAACTATTATTTTAGAAAACTATGGATCTTGAATTAGCAGTTTGATTATTTTCAAAAGAAAACTATTGTTAAGTATTAGAAGTCTTTAATCCCTTGTTTCTCTCCTCAAATGTCATTTTCTTGAAGGATCTAGGATGTGATGTTCTAAAATTCAATGACAAATGCAGAAGAAAATTTAAGCCTAGAGGCATTCGGGATAATTTAAAGTTGTATATATGTAGAATTGTTACGTTAAGGCGAAGGTGCTCAATCAACATCATGACGATGTGAGTAATGTCCACCATAGCATTCTTCTCTGTACATAAATATATAATGAAAAATGCCATGGAAAGCATCAAAGCTCATGAGTTTTTGGGGACTAAAAAAGTCTCTCACTTGTTTATTTACGTCAATTGTCATTACACTAATTAAAAAATATTCTAGAATTACAATCCAAAGAAGTAAATTAATGACAATTATGGCTTATGAAACTTTTGACTTCTCCATTAGAAGAAGAAAAAAATTCCACTCATTTTTATCAATTGCCAAGCTTCATGCTAGTATGCCATCTCACAGTTTCTTGAAATGGTCAAGCCATAAAACTCCTTCAGGCCTCAATACTATATATATATGAAAAAGAGTAAACTCAAACATGTTCATTAATAATATAAGATAACTTAATTTTTTAATACAATAATATTTAAATTTAAGTCTGAAATTATACATATTATATAAATATGTATATATATATATTTATATAATGTTTGGATTAATGAATTTGATTTCTCTTTATTCGAATGCTCTGCTATCGACATTGTCCATCTTTCTCCATCCCTTTTTTCTTTCCCCAATTGGAATTAGGTATAAGGAAAACCCTCTATTAATGTTTGAATTTGATTTTCTTTTCCCCCTTCTTTCAGGTTTACTTTTATGTTTAAATTTTTTGTTTTACTCTAGCTGATTGTTTTGAATTAACAGCAACATTCCTGTCAAGTTTTGTTTTAGTTTGGTAATGCGCAACAAGATTTGAGACACTATGAGGGTGACTGGAGAACCACTGTTGATCCTTTATAGGATGAGTTAGGAAAGGGATGGGATCAGGAAAAAAAAAAAAAACAACCTCATATGTACCAATGATCGAGAGAAATTTTGAAACTAAAAAATATCTTTCAACTTTATTCTTTTTTATTGATTTCTTATAATTATAAAATATTTTAATGTATATTATAATTCACACTAAACTTAGTTCATTGTTCATTGTTAGCACGAAGAAGTTAGGAATCTAATCTAAAGAAAGAAAAAATAGATACATAGAAATTTCTAATTTGACTCCTTTTTGTAATATATATGGTTTCCTAATTTTACATAACATTTTTCACTTATAGTAAAGTCTATCATGAACATGATATCCCATAAATGAACCTTATGGATCATATCAATCCACATAAGTAAATGTGGACTTAAAGTAAAAAAAAAAAAATGGTACTTCTTGCAACTTTTTTATGGTGTGGCTCAACGTGGATGGTAAGGTTCATATCCCCACTTATATGGATCAAGACCATGTTAAAATGTTTCTTTCCTTACGGTTGAGTCTATAATGAATTTGATTCATATTGTTATAGATGGACCTATGGTTCATAACAACCCACATAAGTAAATACGAACCTATATTAAAAAAAAAAATAAACAAAAAGTACTTAATACTTTTATTTTTTATTTTTTTTTATCTCTACATGAACCACAGTATTCATGTCCCTATTTATTCACCATGTTTTTATTAGAATTTCCCCTTTTTGTTTTAATTTGCAAAACAAAATACATTGTGGTTCTCCAATAAATACTTCCTTTTGCTCCTATATGATTCTTCAAACTATTTCTCAGTTAAGTTTTACAATCTATTGTACCATACGTTGATCCGCAGACATGTCTTCTTCATCATCACCAAAGATGATCATCTTCAAGAGTCCTGACAGTGACATTTTTGAGGTTGGGAAGGTGTTGGCCATGGAGTCTGAAATGATCAAGCACATCATCAAGGACGACCTTGCTAGAACCCCTATTCTAGTGTCAAATGCTACAGGCAAAATCTTTGCCAAGATCATTGACTTTTGCAAGAGCCACCTCGAGAAGCCCTTTGCGAAAGAATAAGAAGATGAAGAACTCAAGAAATTTGATGTAGAATTCATCAATGCAGACCAAGCAACCTTCAAACATAAATCTTTTGGACCTTACGTGTCCAAAGGTGGCGAACAAGATCAAGGGTAAGATCATCAAAGAGATTCCGAGGACATTTATTATAAAGAACAATTAGACCCCTGAAGAAGAAGAGGAGGTCCATTGGAGGAATGCCTACGCTTTCGGGTGAAGAAGAACTCATCCTAATTCTTCATCGTAAATGTTTTTATTGGTTTCTTTTTTTTATTATTATTATAACAGATTTCAAAAGGCTACTGTTGTTTAAGAAAACTTGGGATTTTCAATTAGCAGTTTGATTATTTTCATAAGAAACTATTGTTTAAGTAATAGAGGTTTTAATCCCTTTTCTTCACCAAAAAATGTTGGATATCAACAAACCGAACAAGCATTGGTAGGGTCTACTTGGATGCCAGCAAAAGAAGAACCCTTTGGAGATGCGACTCATGGAAGAAAAGATGTTTATAAAGACCTTCATTTCAAGTATGAGAGACTATGGAAGCTTTCTAGTGATGACCTAAAAGAAGACTTGTTCTATTAAAGGAAGCTTATATTTAGAGACTTGTATTTCAAGACAAGGATTAAGAAGATCTTGATGGCATTGACATTGATCCAAAACAAAGATGAACAACTTCATGTAGATTCCAAGATGATTTATACATATTTAGGCTAATTTTTATGTTATTTTTGTATTATTATCTGACGTAACTTAGTCTGAATTATGTCCTTTTTTATTTATTTTACTTCCCTATAATTGTTTTTTTTTTCAAGGTACTTTTAACTGAAGAAAGCTCGAAATCGGTTGATGAATGAACCAGGTGGTGCACCAACGAGTTAGATGATGCATGAGTGAGTCAAGCACCAAGTCAAGTAGCGATTCAAGCAACAAGTCATCCTATTTTTTCTAAAGGATTTTATACTTCTTTTAGGATTCTTTTTGTAATAAACTTCTATTTGGTTATTAGAATTCTTTTAGATTACTAATTGTAAAGGGTTTTTAACTCCTACAAATAGTTCTCATCTCATAGTTCTTGATCCAAATTTGAAGATTGATTTCCTGAGGATTCCCAGACAAAGGGCAAATTTCCTTTTCTCTTTTCAGTGTATTCTTAGGTTTTATTAATCATGCCTTGTCTGTAGTTCTCCTTTGTTAGCTAGAATATGAAGTAAGTTATTTTGATATAAGCTTATGAGATTTTTTTTTAAAAAAATTTTTTATGGTTTTTATCGAAAACATAGAGAAAACACTAAAGATGTGATCTTTATTCTTAAGTATTTATGCAATTCTAGTTTTAATCTTATTAATTGTGTTTATTGATTTAGCTTGATGACCTTTGCATGATTATATTGATAGGGTTTAAAGATTATCGCTAAGATTGATAAATCCATTAGTAGGAACTATTGTTCAAATTAGGTTTTGGCTACCAACATGATTTAACAATAGAGAATTGTATGAATCAAGTTGCATGAAATTAAGCTACTTTGTTTATGTATTTGATGTTGATGATTCCTTCATGTTTTATGCAAATTTAAATCTATTTTCCGCTAAGACTTAGGTTTAATTGATTAAGTTAAGGATTTTATTTCTTGCTATAGAAAATTGATCTATTTAAAGGATGGGAATTTGAGCGCCAATTCTAAAATCGACTACTTAATTGTGTTATTTAATCTATGACAAACCCCATAGCAATTGACTTACGGATTGTTTCTTGTTGACAACTTTCTTATCTATATTCTTCTTTTACTTAGCTTTTTATTCTTTGCTTAATTTTTATTTACAAAATTTTAAAAAATCCCCCCACCCTTTTTTTGCTTGTTGATTGGTTTTTGTCAAACTTAAATTCAATTATCTGTGGGTTCGACCCTACTTGTCCTAATTTTCTAAGGTTTGGTAGATATGATTAATTTGTTTGTGTTACAAAGGGTGAACAAATTGTAGCACCGTTGCAGGGGAATTTTTATTAAAGTTTAATTTTTTCCAATTAATCTTTTATTTTTCTTTTTCCATCCGTAGGATATTAAGGAATCCCCCCCCCCCCCGATGAGCTTGCAAAGCAGAAAGGAATATCAAGCGGATATCACAGACCATGAAAATCCTATTTTAGAAATCTCAAACGGTTCAAGTTCGTCTTCTTCAATTTCAAATAATGAAGGGAATAGAGGTAATGATGCTATAATAGTTTCCCTAGGAAATATTGCACCTCCAGGTCGTGCTCCATAGATGATAATGTTGTTGCTGCAAGAGGTAATAATGTTAGAAACACTATTAAACAATTAACTGCACCTACGTTTTTTGATCAACATTCGATTATTGTCTTTCCTGATGTTGATGGGAATTTTAAACTGTATTCTGGCTTTATTCAATTATTACCTTTTTTTTCATGGAATGCCTGGAGATGATCCTCATAGAAATCTCAAATATTTTCATGTTATTTGTTCTACAACGAGACATGGAGGAACTGCAAACGAGATAACAAAATTATAAACTTTTCCATTTAGTCTGCAAGATTATGCTAAAGACTGGTTATATGAATTGCCTCCTAGATCTATTCCTGATTTGGAAACCATGAAACGTACTTTTCTTGAAAAATATTTTCCAGCCTCTAAATTTTTATCTATTAAGAAAGATATAACAATGATTAGACAACATCCTAGTGAAAGATTTCATGAGTATTTGTTCAGGATTAAAAAATTATGTACTATTTTTCCTGACAATTAGATAAAAGATGAAGACCTAATCTAACCTTTTTATGGAGGACTGAATGATAAGGACAGGACTATAAAAGATGCAGCCGTTGGAGGATCACTCTAGGAAAAACCCACAGAAGATGCTCAAATAGTACTCACAAAGCTTACATCTAATGTTCAAAGCTATGGAACGAGGGATAGTATTCCAAGGAAGGATAATGAAGTTGATTTTGTAAAGGCAAAACTGGATAAGATCACTAATTTGTTTGAGAAGTGGTTAACTATGAACAATAGCACACAAGCACTTGTTAATTCTTGCAACATTTTTTGTAGTTATGAGCATATTACGGATCTTTGCCCTTATAATGTAGGAGATGCAAGTGTTAATGCTATAGGAAATTTCACTAGCCCTCAAAGGAGGTACAATCCCAACTCAAACACGTATAATGAAGCCTGGAGAGATCATCCAAATTTTCAATGGGATCAATTAGGAATGCAACACCAAACCAAAACCAACCTCAAAGAAATCCTCCTAGTTTTTACCTAGTCAATCCACAAGCTTTTCTAAATGCTCCCAATCCTTCACAACCTGTCCAATCTAGTTCTACGTTGGAAGATATGTTAAAAACCGTAATCGCTAACAGCATGGTCTTCTAGAAAACCACTCAAACTAGCATTCAAAACCTTGAAAGACAAATGGGACAAATTGCCTTATATGTGAACCAACTCAAATCCTAAGGATCTAAGAACTTATCTTCACAACCCATCAATTCTCTTGAGAATGCTAGTGCCATGACCTTAAGGAGTGGTAAGGAATTGCAAGATATTCCAGTAAAGCAAAGAGAAATAGAGAAAGAAGAGTTGATTGTCAAAAAGAAACCATCTCAAGATTCTTCTCCAAAAGAAGCAAAGAAAAAGGGAGAAACTCAAGCCCTAAAAGGTACATCCCTTTTTTCCTACGCATCTTGAAGGAAATAGGAAAGAAGAGGTGGAAAAGGTTATCCTGGTGACATTCTCGAGTAGGTCAACATCCTACTTTTTGGATTTCTAACACAGTTTGGGTTGTGGATTTGGGGTAAGAAAAAAAATAGGGTGTGTCAATTCGGCCAAATTGCCATTTGATGTGGCGATTTTTCATTGTCATGCTTATTTGGAATCCAACTCAACCCCGCTCTCCATTTATCTAACTATTTGGCCCATGAATTCCTAGTCTAGTTATATCACCATCCCGATAAGTGCTTTAGGTAGAAAGTTTTGCAGATCCATTGATGCACACTGGCCTCGAGCTCGGAATGGGCTTAACTTTAACTTTCAGGCTTTATATGTTTTTACGGCTTTTTAATTTCCAATTAGGTTTATGGTAGATTTCAAGTTATAAATATCTCGTTTTGTCTTACTTACAGATGGCTTTTACAATGTGATTTTTTTGACTTTTGTCTTTAAATTAAAAACTTATGTGTTTTCACAATATTCAGCTCTTTTCCTGTTTAGTAGTTTATTCGTTCCTTTTTATTGCATCCGTTGGTATCAGAGTATCAGGTTGCTGAAATCAATGGCTGAGCAGATTCGTATTGGTTGTGGACGGTGTCGTGCTGGAAGGGGACGTGGAGTCGTTCCTGAGGAAGACGAGCAGCCTCGTCAACAAGACCTATGACAAAACAAAAACAAAGCATAGAGAAGGCAGATCCAAGACTTGGAGCAGAAATTGGCACAGACAAGGTTGGACGTTCAGACTAAGGAGGGGGCGGAATTAGATATTAAATCCGAAGATGAGGGAGAAGATGATAGAGATCCAATGCCAATAATGCTAGCTGGTCCTATTACAAGAGTTAGAGCAAATAAGTTAAGGAAAGCATTGATTCCTTTACAATAACCCTTTGACTCCTCTAGACTTGATTCCCTTGCCTATAATCGAAATACATAACTTAGATGGCAAAAGAAAAGCTGAAATGATTAAATAGCTGCATGCTAAAGTAAGGGAAAACATCCAATTGCAATCACAAAAATATGTCAAACGACACAACAAAGGAAGGATGGATTTGAAGTTAAATGTTGGTGATTGGGTATGGATTCATTTGAGAAAGGAAAGATTTCCTCAATTTCAAAAGAGTAAACTCGAACCAAGAGGTGATGGACCATTTAGAGTCATAGAAAAGATCAATGACAATGCATACAAAGTGGATCTCCAAGGTAAATATAATGTAAGTTCAACATTCAATGTTAGTGATCTTTCTCCTTTGATGCAGATGAAACCGATTCGAGGATGAATCCTTTCTTGCTGAGGGAGAATGATGGAGATGCAATGCCAATAATACCAGCTGGTCCTATCACAAGAGCTAGACCAAACAAGTTAAGGAAAGCATTAATCACATTTGTGCAAGAAAGAAAAGAAATGATAGACTTTACAACTTTGTTTGAAGCACAACCGTTAATGGAGGCTGAACCAAGGAAAGAGTTCGACATATGGATGATAGAGGACATCAACGAGGAGTGATTAAGCAAGAAATCAAGAAATTTGAAGCTCTGGAAGTTAGGCTGCACGAGCTGGACAGTGGCAAAAAAAACTGCCAGAATTTTTCAGTTTTTGGTCCCCTGTTTTACAATCTTAGTATCTTGACTTTAGTTGGACTTTTCCACTTATTGTTAGCTGCTATATTTATGTTATAAGCTAGCTTAAGAAACCTAATTAAGTCTAAAATCATTTTTGCTACTGAGCCTATAAATAGTCCATCATTTGTATTCCATTAGAATAATTAACTTGACAAACACTTTTCAAAAATTTCATTGAATTCCATATGGATTCAAATGGTTCCTTGACTAAGAGTTCACTAAGGATCTTCTAGGGAATTTCAAGGTTTATCAATACTTGGCTAGGGTAATTGATTTAGGTTGAAGAAATTCAAACTAATAGATCATATTGGAAGATAATCATGGTCATTAGTCACTAGCTTGAATCTCTTGTTGAAGTCTTGGGCAAAATTTCAGATTATGAGTGACCTTAGGTTTGGATAGATGGATGTTGAAATTCCAGCCATAATTCAAGAATCACATCATAAGATAACAACCCGTTTGAAGCATTGAATAGACGGCGGCATGACCAACCAGAACTCCAGGGCGGACAACAATCTTCTTTCCAAAATCTCGGCATGAAAATTGAGATTTCCAATTTTTGAGGATGGAGGGTCAAAAATAAAAATTCCAAATCTGGAAGTTGCTAGAACAGTCCATATCGTCGGAGAAGTCAAATGGTGACCTGAGTATTGCTGGTCTAGAAGACAGCAGCAAATCCAGGCTCGACAACCAGCGGACACCGTCGAGTTGAGCAAAGGCAGAGGCCAGATCAGGCAGAGATCGAGCTGCAGAGGCGCCCCACAGACGATCGACGTAGTGCAGCTCGAGCAGACGAGTAGATGTGCAAGTTTCTCCCCAGCTAGATGCAGAAGAAATAGCAAGCCGACGGCCAAGCAACAAGAGCCGGTAGCGGGGTTCCAGTAGAAGGCTCAGTCGAGAGGAACAGCAACCAACAGTGACACAGCTGAAACCATCCAACGTAGTGCACCAGTGGCTCACCAAAACGAGCAGATTTGAGCACCATTGAGTAGTAGTCAGCCCGGCAAGCTGTTAGATGCTTGTGGTGGGCCACACACCACCGTTAGTGAGCGAGCAGTCTCGAGCTTTGTCTAGGCAGGCTGTTTGGCAATGGAAGAAGTAGCCGCGGTAGGTGGTTTCATTCAAGGCTGGCAACTAGAGTGGTTTGTGCAGCATATCACATCTGGTAGTAGGCCGCATGACAGAATAATGGCAATGGCGGTGGCCAGTTGAGGGGCTTAGTTCTGATGATGGCAGATCTGTGACTGGCGGGGGGTCAAAGGTTGACTAGGGCTTGGCTGCTTAGAGAAGAAGAAGGAGACAAGAAACCCTTATTGCTTTTTCCTATTTGCAAAAGAGGGCGTCGATTTTTCAAAAATTCTAGATTTGGTCATTAAGTTTTGTTTATTAGACCAATTAGGAGTTTAATATTATTATTATTAGCTTTTTAGTTAGAGTTCTTTTGGGCCTTAGCACAAGTAGAAACCCAGGAGGTGAGGACGAGTTAGATTCAAATGCGAATCTTTTCAAAATCGGGAGAATGATGTAAGCTGGCTTGAGCTCGGAATGGGCTCAACTTTGACTTTTGGGCTTTTTAATTTCCAATTAGGTTCAAGGTAGATTTTAGGTTATAAATATCTCGTTTTGTCTTAGTTACAGATGGCTTTTACAACGTGATTTTTCCAACTTTTGTAAGTAAACTGAAAACTTGTGTGTTTTCACAATATCCACTTCTTTTCTTGTTTAGCCGTTTATTAGTTTCTGTTTATTGCATCATCCACATGCTCAGCTTCTTTACCTTTTTCACATTACTTACCGTTGCCAGTAACGAGTGATGAGGATGAGCTAAGCGACGCCATGATCACCCATTTAAGATCTTCATCATCATCATCAACCAAGATAGGGTTCCTCGCGTCAATGCCATTTTGAGTAGTGATGCATTCAAAATGATAACATTGTCGTTGGTGAGATTCACCAACACCACCTCTGAAGCATTAATTCTCATGTTTTTGTTGCCTTCATTTTTTTGGAGGAATGGCTTTCATGATTGCCAATCATCCACCATCCACCAGAGTTGAATCTTAGTAGTTTTGATGTTGCTATTGTTGTAATTAATTCTAATAGGGTTTTTGAGGAATTTGAGAGAACAATTGCTAGAGAAAACCTGAGTGAGAGAGAGAGGGGTTGATGAGAGAGTTTCAAAGGGAAAGAAAAAAAAAATCAATTCCTACCTAAAGCGGTTACTAGGATGGTGATTTAGCCTTTGAATTTCTGAAACTGTAGGTGAGGTGGGTATTTGGCACAAAATCGCCATCTGACATGTCTACTTGGCCAAATCGCTACTCGATATGATGTTTTGGCTCCAAATTGCTACATAGGACGACGGCACTCCCCATTTTTTTCTTATCCCAAAATCTACAACCCCTTTGTTTTCTCAATTTCATGACATGCCCTAATTGTGCCAAAAACTCAGCTTTTAGTCAAGCAAATTCCAAGGTATGCAAATTTTTTTAAGGAATTGTGCACAAACATGAAAAGACTAAGAGGGGATGAAAGGGTAAGTGTGGGGGAGAAGATTTCAGTAGTTCTTCAAAAGAAACTCCCAAAAAGCAGAAAGACCCATTTATGTCTACAATTCTATGCACAATTTATAATTAGGAGCATCAATAAATGTCATGTCATTGTCTATCTACTCTTCTCTTAATTGTGGACCTTTAAAGGAAACAAGAGTCGTAATTCAACTTGCTGATAGATCTTGTGCATATCCTGAAGTAGCTGTTGAAGATGTCTTGGTAAAAATTATTGACTTAGTTTTTCTTACATATTTTTTAGATTGATGAAGGTAATAAATTTTCTTCTATTCATTCTCTGATTCTTTTAGAAAGACCATTCTTGAAAACTACTAAAACACTTATGTATGATGGAACTTTATCTATGGAATTTGATGGTGAGAAAATCTCTGTCAATATATTTGATACCATGAAATACCAATCAGATGAATACTCTATATCTATACCAAATATTGTAGATCCTTTGATTGATGAGATGGATGAGTTACCAGATTATGAATTGATGCATGTCATTCTTACTCTTAGCATTGATAAAGAAAAAACGG
>JAOXNR010053664.1:0-13821 GCA_028571225.1 Parsonsia alboflavescens | reverse complement strand
GTCCTTTATTTCATACTGATTTGGTTTGATTGTTGTGTGTGAAATTAACCCTTCAACCTACAAGAAAATCACATCAAAACTTAGCTTTAATTTGTGGCTTGCTCAAACTAGATTGTTGAGGTCGCCATGATGCTCCGTGAGGTCTGTTAACTAGCTTCTCGAGGTCTGCAATGTCCTAGTCAGTTTTAGGCACAGAACTTCTTTAAGTGACAAATGTTCCAAAGTCTCAGAAGTTGTCTTCTTTCGAGATCAGTGAGCTTATAGCTCCCTTCTTTGAAGACTTCTTGGACTATGTAAGGTCCTTCCCAGCTTTCTTGTAGCTTGGTCAATTGACCTTGTTTGCCAATGTTTGACCTTTTGAGGACCATTTCTCCAACTGTGAAGTGTCTTATTTTCACTCTTTTGTTGAAAAAATTTGTCACTTGCCTTTTATAGGTCCTGTCTGCTTCCATTACTTTGTTTCTAACCTTTTTGAAGAGGTCGAGGTCTGCCCTTCTCTCCCCCTCATTTAAGACTTCATGCCGACCTTGACCAGCATCATTGCCTCTACACTAAAGCATAAATTGAATGGTGTTTCTCCAGTTGCTTTTCTTGGCATTGTTCTGTATGCCCATAGAATGCTTGGAATTTCATCTGGACAAGCAGCTTTGCGACCTTCCTTTTCGAGCTTGATTAGTTTTTTCTTGAGTCCTTCCATGATGGTTATATTTATGACCTCGTGAGCCCATTGGCTTGAGGGTGAGCTACAAAGGTCAATCTCTGTTCAATGTTCAAATTCTCGTAGAATGTCTTGAATGGGTCGCTAATGAATTGCCTTCAATGTTATAGCTTAAAGGATCCTGAATCTGCACATAATGTTTCTCTAGACAAAGGACTGGACTTTTGGAGATGGCATGGTTGCCACTGGCTCTGCTTCAACCCATCTAGTGAAGTACTCCACAGCAACAATTAGGAACAGAACACCCCCCACTCCTTTCGGGAAGGGTCCAAGAATATCAATGCCCCAAATATCCAAAGGTACCGATGCATCGATGGATTGATACCTTGTTGGGGGCACATATGATTTCTCCCCGTGCAACTGGTAGCTCATGCATTTCTGTATGTTCTTCTCAATGTTTGAAACCGTTGAGGGTCAGTAATATCCCGTTCTTAGTATTTTCTTGGCGACAGTCCTTGCTCCTATGTGCAATCACATATTCCAATGTGTACCTCTTCAATGACATATTTTCCCTCTCATTAACTTAGACATTTGAGCAATGGCCAAGTATAGGACCTCTTTTATACCTCGTCATCTCCTATTAGGATGTAGTGAGGTGAAAATTTTCACACTTCAAAAGCTTCTTTTTGGTCCAGCAGGAGGTCACCATGCTTGAGGAATTTGTAGATTGGATATCTCCAGTCTGCCTGATCGTCTATCACCAAGCACTCATCTTGGTTTATGCTTGGAGAGTATAACTGTTCCACCAATAGCTCTACATTAATCCCATCTATGTCTTTATAGACTTTGGACAGTGCATCTGCCTCTGCATTTTGATCTCTGGGTATCTGTTCAATAAGGAAATTCTCAAGTTTGGAGGTGATATCCCTTACTTGTTTTAGATATTTGACCATGTTGTCCTCTCTGGCTTCGTATTCTCCAGTGACCTGGCTGGCTATGACCTGCGAATTTGTTTTGAAGTGCAATTTCTGCACTTTGAGAGCTCTTAAGCCTTAGAGCTGCTAAGATAGCTTCATATTCGGATTCAATATTAGAGGTGGGGAAGTTGTACTTCACGGAGTAAGGGATTCTCACTCCCTCAAGGATGATCAGTACTATTCTCGCACCTGAATTTTCTTTCTCCATTGAACTGTCTGTATACATTGTCCAGATGTTTTCACAAGTGTTTGTGAGCTCCAAAGGGGCCCTTGTGCATTCTACGATTTTTGCGAAAGCTTGAGCTTTGATTGCTTTCCCTGACTCGAATTGAATTTGATATCCTGAGAGCTCGAGAGACCACTTCATTTTTCTGCCCGAGAGCTCGGGTTTGGCTGGAGCTTTTTTTAGTGGTTAATTCATTAACACTCTTATCGGGTAAGCTTCAAAATATGGCTTTAATTTCCTCAAGGTAACAATAATAAGGTACAAGAATTTTTCGAGGTTCGAATATCTTGTCTCTGGACATCAGAGCAATCGGCCAACATAGTAGATAGGAAATTGCTAACCTGACCTTTCTACTAACAGCACTGAGCTATCTGCCTTCTCGGTTTCAGTCAGATACATGCATATTTCTTCTCCTAACCTCGAAGATACAAGTTGAGGAGGCTTTCCCAGGAAATATTTCAGTTTAATGAACACTGCTTGACAGTCCTCGATCCACTGAAAGTCCTTCGGCTTTTTTATGGCATCGTACAATTTTTCCTCTTTGTCCGCAATTTTGCTGATGAAATGTCCTAGTGCTGCAATCTTCCCTGCTAGACTCTGCATCTCCCTGAGGTCTCTGGGAGGGTCCATATCCAGCAAGGCCTTGATCTTGTTTGGGTTGGCATCAATGCCTCTTTCCAAGATCATGAGGCCAAGGAATTTTCCTGCCAAGACTCCGAAGGTGCACTTCTCCAGATTGAGCTTCATATGGGCAGCTTTCAAGGTTTGAAAATTTTCCCTGATGTGCTCAATAAGGTCTTCTAAGGTAATGGACTTGATCACGATGTCATCCACATAGACCTCTATGTTCCTCCTAAGCTGGTTTTTGAACACCTTATGCATAGCTTACTGGAACTCTACTGTTGCATTCTTCAGGCCGAATGGCATTTTGGTGTAGCAGTAGGTCCCGATCTCCATGATGAACAAGGTCTTTTCCATTCTTCAATTGCCATTGGGATTTGGTGATACCCTTTGTCGGCATCCAAGAAGCATAGCCATTGATACCCCGCTGTCAAGTCCACCATTTGATCTATATTGGGAAGGGGATAGAAGTCCTTCTGGCAAAATTTGTTAAGTGAAGTCCACACACATCCTCCATGCCCCTTCTTTCCTTGGGACCTCAACTAGGTTGGGTAGCCATTCGAGGTACAAGAAGAGCTTAGACTTCTCGAGCTATTACCTCATCATGCTCGAGGGCATAGGTCCTCTTCTTCTGCTTTGGTTTGAGTTCGACCTTGTGTTCAGCAATTTTTCTTTCGACTCCCTTGAGGTCGCTGGATTGCCAGGTAAAGAACTTTAGATACTCTTGAAAGGAATCTACAAGCTTCCCTTTGATCTTTGGAGGTAAAAGCTCTCCAATTCTGATCCTTTTCTCATTGAATTTTAGGTTGAGGAACATTTTTTCTTCTCTGCTGGTTGCTTGAATTCAGAGTCCGTCATCCTCTTTGGGGGGGTCGATACATTCCTCTTGCTTGAGCTTAGCCGAGCTCTACTCGTTACCTTCAACAAGGTATCATTCGACCGCAAGTTGTTTGTCTCCCTCTAGGACGATCCAAGTGTCTCTGACTTGGATCTTCATGCTATAGTTGAGTAGAGAAATTTCTGCTCTTAGGGTCTTGAGACCCCTTCTGCCTAATACGGGATTGTAGGTTCTAGAGGCGTCTACCACCATCCACTCCATGACCTCAGTAACCTCTTGGCCACTCACACGAATTGTAGTTGGGACTCTCAGGATCCCATTAGGATAGGTCGTGTTGTCATTGAAGCTGGTTAGTGTGGTGTCTGACCTCGTCAGTAGGCTTTTGTCTATACCCATCTGATCAAAGGCCTTTGGTATAGGACATTCACGACGCTTCCAGTGTCCACCAATATTTTGTCTACCAAGGAATCTCCAATCCAAAGTGACACTGTCAGGGGTTTTGAATCTTCCCCTCGAGCTTGCTTGACCTCCTTTCTATTGTATTTATCTCGTGCACAGGAGGTCACTAATTTTGAGGAGCTGCTGGAGATGGGTCAGCAGGGCCCGCGTTTCTAGCCAAGAATTCTTGCAAGTGACCTTCTTTCACCAATATTTCAATCTCACGTTTGAGGTCGAAGCTATCCATTGTGAGATGACTGTGGTCCTAGTGATAATGGTAGAATTTGGCTGGGTCTCTTTTGGCCACAAGACTCTTGAGAGGCCTGGGCAACTTCTGGAGACCTCTTTTCTCCATGACCACCATGATTTCGGTTCGTGACGTCTTGTGAGGGGTGGTCATGATTTCTAGGATGGTCTTTCTTTTTTTGTCGAAAGTCCCTCCCTTTGAGTGGAGGTCCTTCCTATCTTTTTTCGAGGATTGGGGCTCTTTGGTCACCTTTTTTTGTCTCTTTTTGTGGCTGAGGCAAAGCCAAGGATCTTCTTCAGGACCGTTGTTTCCTTAGCCTTGACCAATTTTTCTATGAGTGTCTGTAACTCCTTGATGGTTTTCACTGGCTCCTTGTCCAGCCTTAGGGGTATGTACCCCCCTTGTAAACCTTGCTTGAAGGCAGTGATATAGATGCCGTCATTTTTCTGCTCAACTCGACTGCCTCGTTGTTGAAGCGACCATTGTAGCTTCGGGTGCTTTCTTCGACCTTCTGTTTGATGGTGAAAAGGTCATTGATGTCTTTTCGCACCTTGTGCTGCTATGATAATTTTTCAGAATCAATTCTTTCAGCTGTGTCCAGCTTGAGATGCTCATTTTTGAGATGCCATTGAACCAGGACTGAACCTTTTTGGTCAATGTTGGTTGAAAGGCTCTGCATTTGACATGATCGGGGTACTCGAACATCTCCATGTAGGAGACATACTCATCAATGTGCTGTTGAGGTTCTCCTGCACCATCGTATTTCGCCTTTAGATGTGGGGGTTTGAATCCTGTTGGCATCCGAGCGGTGCGAATGCTGTGGACAAATGGCGAAGGCTCGATAAGATCCACATTGGTCTGTTGCTCCTGATTGACTGGGGAAGTTGCTCTCCTTAGTGGATTGGGGGCTGCCTCTCGAGCGTTATCGCCTTTCATTTCGATCAGGCTACATCGAGGAGGCATCCTTACTTTTGTAACGAGCTCCACTACCCCTCAGGGACGACATCCTGTCCTTGACTTCATGACATGGCTACTCGATTAAGAATGTCTCTTAGGTCGTTACCCCTTCCGTGGTTCAGAGTTTCTCTGAGGTCGGTCACAGGCGGGGTTGCTCCCCTTTGTGGCTTTTCTTTCTCTCGACCTGTTTCCCGACCTACTTCTTGAGGTCGGGAGTTATTCCTTGTCTCTAAAGGCGGAGGCCGGCTAGGCTGTGCCCATTCTGCCTGGCCTTGGGGTGGTTGTGAATTTCTCTGGGAAGGCAACCGAGTGCGTCCAGTGGACATATAGTCTCGTTTGTTGGATACCCGTTCTAGGGCTTTCACCATTCGCTCCATGAGGTCGATTGGTATCGATATCTGAGTCCTCCTGGATCTCTGTGGCTTGGGCAGCCTGGAATTGTTGTCATAGGTTGCAGGATCAGGGTGTCCCCGCCCTAGCCTCTCTGGCCCAGATCTCTTCGGCCTAGGCGGCTCGGAGTTGTTGCCATTGGCAATGGAATCAGGGTGTCTCTGCTTCGGCCTCTCCGGCATAAGTGGGAAGCTGGTGGGGGTCTTCGAGATGGACCAGGCCATGTTGGCCACTGTTGATCCGACTGTGCGACAGGGTCGAGATTATCGTTATTTACGGCCTGTGCTGGAGGCAGTATTTCGGTCACCACTTCACTCGTGCATACTGTGTTCTGCCGGGCGGTCGACCACGACATGGTGGATGAACACGTGACAGTTGAGACCGAGTCATCAGGATTGTTTATTTGTTTTGTGTAGGGAAAAGGGTAAACTTTTTTTCTAATGTTCCCGCAAAAGGCGCCAGAAGTGATAGGGCTCAAAAGTGAACACTGGGTCACTCCACATATCCTAATGAAGCTCCATTGTCAGCAACCTGAGAAATAAAGGAAACGGTCACCGGAGTGGGCTATCATCCGGGGAAGAGCTTCGATGCCTGAGTTAGTATTCTGAGAGATAATCGAGAGTGAAGACCGTTCTCAGAAAACTATCGTGTTCAGAATGACTTAGTTGGTCTATAGACCGATTGTGTGTTTTTGATTAAGTAGCAAGAGAAAATCAGTTACCTCCCAGATTGGGCTCTACATTACCTAACAGTAGGCAATTAGGATAACTGTGAGATTCTGTCGAATCCCACCAATTGCGCCTAGAATCATGGAATTTCCTTGGGATGAGAGATCTTGCAATTCACATCTCTATTGGGATCTACAATATCGGTAATCAACCTTTAGACCAACTTCTCGACCTCTCCGTGCATGTTGAGAGTCTCGAACATCTCTTCTAGTGAGGTCGTGCCCAGTGATCCTTGGCTCCTAGGAGTAATTAGGAGTCATGCTCCGTTAGTTATGGCATGGAAGATTTATGAGTCAGCTCGGAGCTTGCCAAGTCGGAGGTCGCGGTCTGGTCAAGACCTTTGCTTGAGCTCATTTAGGAGGTCAATGACTTGGGAGGTCGGTGGTAGCTACTCCCTGCCCATTCGTCCTCGTTGATTCTATGAGTCTGACTTTCAGGTGTTAAAGGTATGGGGCCTTTAACCTCGTCGGGTTGACTGTTGTCCGGGTCGTACTCGTTTCACCCATCAATAGCATACAAAAATAAATGCACTTGAAAAACATTTCACCGAATAGAGCAAAAGTCTACTACAGGAAATACTTTATACTTTGACATACGTGTCTTGGTTTCCACGTTCTATCATTTGAAAATTGATTTGTCATTCATCAAAACAATGAGGGTCCTACAGGAAATGGATCTCCTTTGCTTCTTGAACGAGTTCACAGTTATATATGTAAACATGTAGATTCATAACGTGAACTATTTAGTTACTTTACTATACTAATTGATGCATCGAAAAGATACTAATTTGACCTTTCTAAAGTTGTAGATTCATAACATGACCAACACATGCTATCTTGGCTGGAAATCCATTGGAATGAGATCGGAAGTATTAATTCGGACTTTCGAAAGAGTTTTGGATACTCAATTGGTAGAATGACAAACCCATTGACGTTCCTGGATCGAAAGCACTCAACAAGTAGAATGACACACCCATTGTTGTTGCTTGTGGGTTTTTTGATCTTTGGGAGATGGTGACGAATCAGCAAACACAGATCCCAGAACTCCGTGATTCCATTGTCGGTATCCGTGATGCGGTGCAGTTACTGACTATCAACAGCGACCAAGGAGCAGGGAGGGTTAATGGGAATCGTGGAATAGGAGTCATCGAACGCCAACCCGTTGAAAATAAAATCATTGTCAGACTCTAACCCCATCACGTTTTTGACAGGATATCTGGATCTGAAGAAAAGGTTGAAGTCATATCGAGAGGAGGCCGACAAAGACAAAATCAATGGTTCTGTCCTCTTTTAGCGATGATCTTCCTATTGAGGAATTTTTAGATTGGATTTCTAAAGTCAAGAGGTTTTTAAATATGATGGATGTACCGGGATCGAAACAAGTAAAAATGGTTGCGTATAAATTGAAAAGTGGTGCTGTGGTTTGGTGGTATCAATTGCAGGCCAAAAGACAGCGGCAGAGAAAGGATTCTGTGTGAACCTGGTGCAGAATGAAACAGTTAATGATGGGTAGATTTTTACCCGAAGATTATGAGCAACATTTATTTCATGCCTATCAGAATTGCAAGCAGGGGTCAAAACTGTGTATGATTGCTCGACTAATTTAATCGGTTGGCTGATTGCAACAATTTGAATGAGTCGGAAGGACAACGAGTTGCTAGATATCTCAATGGGTTGCCTATTTGAGATCAGATTGGACTGCAAATATTATGGGACGTGGATGAAGCCCATAATATGGCGTTGAAGGCAGGGCATAAGGAGCACAAGCCAACTTATTCCGGGTACTGTTGAGGTGCCAATGAGCTGTCTAACTTAGCTCAAGAAAAAGGAAAAGCTACCCAAGCCGCAATTCCTACAGTTCGGATGAAAAGCACGACTATTGAGGGGCCAAGGACCAGAGAGGGTGCTCAAGCACGTGGCTCCAACAAAATCACCCCTAAGCTTCCCAACCCATATGTTAGGCCCATGCCGGCAAGTGCTTTAGGTGTGGCAAACCGGGTCACCGTTCTAATGAATGCCTTGACTAAAATCTACACTTGGCGACGAAAGAAGGCGATGAGGCCGAGGGGTTTATGGAGGACTGGCAAAAGGAAAATGATGGGGTCATGTTGCTGAGGAAGAAAGAGAGAGGGTGAATTACTTGGTGCAGTGATTGCTATTCGCACCAAAGATGGAAGACAACACCCAATGCCATAACATCTTTTGATCAAACTGCTCGATTAACAAGAAAGTTTGTGACTTGATCGTGGATAGTGGAAGTTGTGGAAATTTTGTGGCAAGACGGCTGGTGGAGCATATGAAGTTACCAACAGAACGCCATCTCGCTCCTTATAGCATCGGTTGGATTAAGAAGGGACCCACGGTAAGGTAACAGAAGCCTGGAAGCTTCGTATTTCAATTGGAGACTTTCATAGATCTAATGTTACTTGTGATGTCATTGATATGGATGCTACCCATATCTTATTGGGTAGGCCGTGGTAGTATGATGTTGATGTGATGTATAAGGGTTATGAAAATGTCTATTATTTTAATTGGCAGGGTTATAAGATTATTATGGGACCTATTGAGCGAAAGGAGTTTGTAAGACCGCCTTAAGAAGAGGGGTCATCGTTTCTAACCATTGCTAGTTGCGAAGATGAATTTGTAATAGATTTCAAGGAGTTCAAGCAGGTTGTGAATAAAACAGAGGTGTCTGATATTTTGGTGCCATCAAAGATACAGAATTTGTTGGAGGAGTTCTACGAGTTAGTCACTAATGACATGCCCAATGAGCTCACTCCGATAAGGGACATTCAGCATCAAATTGATTTGGTGCCTGGGGTGAATCTGCCTAATCTACCATAATATCGACTGAGTCTGAAGGAGAATGAAAGTATAAGGGGGAAAGTGGAAGAACTGTTGCAGAAGGGACATATTCGAGAAAGTGTGAGTCCATGCGGTGTTCCAACCTTATTGATGCCAAAGAAGGATGGAAATTGGCGGATGTGTGTGGATAGTCGTGCCATCAACAAAATCATAGTGAAGTACAAGTTTGACATACCACAACTTGACGATATGCTGGACATGCTAGATGGGTCGAAGTGGTTTTCCAAGATCAATCTACAAAGTGGGTACCATCAGGTTCGTATTCAACTAGGGGACGAGTGGAAAACTGGGTTCAATACCGAGGATGGCCTTTATGAGTGGCTTGTCATGCCATTTGGCCTTTCTAAGGCTCCAAGTACCTTCATGAGGGTGATGACTCAGATCTTGCGACCATTCATTGGGATGTTTGTTGTTGTTTATTTCGACGACATCCTTATCTATAGCAAAACGGAGGAAGATCATGTGGATTATCTATAGCAAAGTGAGACGGAAGTTTAGAGTTTCCATGGCTTAGCTACCTTTTACGACATTTTATTTGGAACTTCAACACTATTGTGGCTCCAATCACGAAGTGTTTGAAGAAGGGCAAGTTCATGTGGGGAGATGAGCAAGACAAGAGCTTTGCTTTGGTGAAGGAGAAGCTGAGTATTGCACCAGTCTTAGAGTTACCTAGCTTCGACAAAAGTTTCGAAGTTGAGTGTGATGCTAGTGGCATTGGTATTGGGGTTGTGTTATCCCAAGAGAAGAGACCAGTGGCATTGTTTAGTGAGAAGTTGAGTGAGCCAAAGCAGAATTGGAGCATCTACGACCAAGAGTTTTATTCTGTGGTTCTTGCTCTCAAGCATTGGGGGCATTATCTATTCAAAGGGAGTTTATATTGTACACGGACCACCAAACCTTGAAGTTTGCCAACAGTTAGAAGAAGCTGGATAATATGCATGTGCGATGGGCTACGTATCTGCAGAAATTTCCTTTCACTATTCTGCATCAGTCTAGGGCTACTAATCGAGTGGTTGATGCGTTAAGCCTACGCGTTCACTTATTGATAACCCTAGATCATGAGATTGTGGGGTTCGAGTACTTGAAGGAGTTGTACCCGGAGGATGAAGATTTCAAAGAGATATAGGAGGTTTGTGATCAAAGGCAGCCTATTGGGAAGTTTCACATCACCGATGGGTTCTTATTTCGAGGTAACCATCTTTGCATTCCCAAGACTTCCTTAAGGGAAAGTTTGATCCGAAACCTTCATGGTGGAGGGCAAATTGACACTTAGGAAGGAACAAGGCTGTGGCGAGTAGAGGTATCAATTGGGGTTGGCTTGATCCCAACCAAAATGGGCTAAAGCATTTGAATGGTCGGGGTGACCGACCCCATTTCCTGAAGGGCCATGAAACCCAACCCTCCTCAACCTAACAAGGCCGAGGGCCAAGCCGGGCCGTGGTAGCCCTTTTTTTCAAATTTTTTTTTTTTAAAATATAAAAAAAAATTGCAAGCATGTAGCCCTTTTCTCCGCCGTTGGCCATCTAATTTACGCAGTTGCAGGCAATCCTTTTACACAATAATAGAAAAGGAAAAAGGAAATCAGTTACGGAAGAGATACCAGTTCGCACAAATTGAACAAAAATATAATCAAGGGAAGAATCTTCTCATGGGGGATTAGGGTTCAATTAACTCAATCAAAGGCACCTAATCAATTAACTACTGTCTAGAAGTAAAAAAAAAGATATTCACAGTAGCTTGTGAATGTAACAAGAGAGAGAAGAACAGAAACAGAATCTCAAAATTAACAAACTAATATCCTCAAGTCGTTAATTACCATCAGTAAGGTGGTGGATGTTGCCGCGGCTGCGGAGCGGTGGGGCCCAAATCACATCGGAAGGTAGATGGCAGCTACACCATCAACATATCTACTCCTGTTTCCTTCTCCCTCTTTCAGTACCAGGCAGCCTCGGAAGAGAGAGAAAGCGGGTCCGGGTAGAGAAGGAAAGGGAGGGAAGCGAGGGGAGAGGGAGGGAGGGAGTGAGGAGGAGGCTACCAAGAGTCCAAGGCAAAGGGGGATTTTTATTTGTAGATAGCGTTCAATTCATGGCTGTCATTTTATTTCCCTGCTCTTCTTTCTCTCTCTAATGACTTTTCTTTTGTTTTAGTATTCAGAGGTTTTCGCGCTCTGGGGAAAATGGAAAAAGAGTGGCTATTCGCTATAATCTGGAAAATCGTGACTTTTGTTTTTGTTTTTTTTTTTTAATAAATGGCTCCAAGGCCCGGCCCTCCCTGACTCGGCCCTCCCTCAATCCTCATTGGCCCGTAGCCCTTAAGGGCCGGGTTAAAAAGCCCTCGATGTTATTGGGGTTAGGTTTTTTATGCCCTACCCTTCAAAATTGTGGGGTCGGGATAGACCAGCCCTAAGGGTCTGATCCCAATTGACAGCTCTATTGGCGAGTTTGGAGGAGAGGTATTTGTGGCCTCAATTGAAGTGAGATGTAGGGAATTTTGTGCAAAGATGCCATATCTGCCAAGTTTCAAAAGGTCAGGTTTAAAATACTGGTCTTTATATGCCTTTACCCATTCCTAATTCTATTTGGGAGGACTTGTCTATGGATTTTGTGCTTGGATTTACTCGCACTCCATGAGGAATGGATTCTGTGTTTGTGGCGGTCGATAGGTTTTCCAAGATTGTGCACTTCAGTATTTGCAAGAAGACAACCGATACCTCTAATGTGGCACGATTGTTCTTTCATGAGGTGGTTCGATTGCATGGGGTGCCCACATCTATTACTTCTGATAGGGATGTGATGTGATTTTCTTGTAGGTTGAAGGGTTAATTTCAAACAAACAATCAAACCAAATCTATATAAAAGAAAGGGCTCATCAAAGGTAAGTTTTAGGAGATTAAGAAGACCTTTGTAGGTTTAACTACAACAACCAACCTCTTGATTTGTTAAGACAACTCAACACCTCACAAAAAGTGATTGAGAGCCCAAGAGAAATGACTAAGAACCCTAAACTAGGAATTCTAAGAACACTCTCAAAAGATCAAATTGATCTTGGTGTTGGAAAATTTCCAAACAAATTTTTGTTTTTCTTCTCAAAGTTGAATGTCTAAATGGCTGGAACAAACCCTCTTATATACCACAAAAAGCCCTAAACAAACTTAACAAAAGGTTGGGAGAGAAGGCAGTGAAAAAAACAGGAGAAAGAAGCTTAAAAAACGCTGAGTTTCAGGTGAAGAATCGAGCAGATTTTGTTGCCGTCCGACACCTGCTTCTAGATCAGATGCAGAGTCGGATTTCTTTTGGAATGTTGCCAAGGCTGATCCAGTGCCGGATGGACTGATCAGGCACCGGATGTTCTGCTTTTTTTTTTTCTAGCTTTGTTCCTTCTTCATTTGCCCCTTGGTTCCATGCTTTCTCTTGGCTTCAATTTTTCCTTCATCTACAAGCTAACTTTATGAATCATGGCTTCATCTTCTAGTTGTCCTCCCTTGATCCTCAAACCATACTCTTCCTTGGTCTTCCTCCACTTGGTTCCTAATCTTTCCAAGCCTTTGAACTTACTTGAATCCTTCCCAAAACCTTGAATCATGTGAAAATTATAACATATCCTTGATGGCTCCCTTGATAGCTCCTTGAACCCCATCAAGATGTGAAGTTCATAAGCCACTTTTGGATCACTTTGTGGAAGCTGTTTGGTACGACGCTTCAGAGAAGTTCAACTGCACATCCTTAGATTGACAATCAGACTGAAGTGACAAATAGGAGCTTGGGGAACTTGATTCACAGTATTTATGGGGAGAAGCCAAAGTAGTGGGATTTTCTTTACAGCAAGCCGAGTTTGCTTTCAACAGCGCTGTTCACAGTGACAAGGGGAAAATCACCTTTCTCTTTGGTTTATGTGACTCCGCCAAGGCATGTTGTGGACTTGGTACAAGTGCCGTGAGGGACTAAGGTTAATGTGGCAATTGACGCAATGGCGAAGCAGGGGCAAGAGGTTCAAGAACATGTGAAGTAGAAATTGGTTGAGACTAATGCAAGAAATAAGAAGGCAGCTTATAGGTGGAGGCACCTAAATTTTTCAAGGAAGGTGATCAAGTTATGGTGTTTTTGCGCATGGAGAGGTTTCCCGTTGGAACCTACAACAAGTTGCAGAAAATTGGGGATAATACATATGTGATCGATTTGCCAGATTTTATGAAGAGCTCCAAGGTGTCAGATGTTGATGACTTGTATGAGTATTGTGCCGCAGAGCCGCTCTATCCCAATTTGAGTTTGAGGTCGAGCTCTTTTGAAGAACAAGTGCCTGAGATATTTCAAAATCAATTGGACTGTGCCAAGTCTAAACAAAAGAAATAAAGAAATAGTTTCCTAGTTTGATTAGGAAGCTTTTGTAGTTTACTTGGTTTTTATTTCCTGGTTTGATTAGGAAACTTTAGTAGTTTATTAGGTTTTTATTTCCTAGTTTGATTCTGACGCAGAGTTGGCCCACGAAGATAATCAGGAGGGCCCACGTAGGTCCAGAAGGTTGCGGGAGAAGTTTCAAGGCAATCAAAGTTGATCGAAAAAAGTTTTGGGACCGAATCGAAAAAACTGAAAAGTTGTCAGAATTGGCTCAAATTTGACGGGTCAACCCAAGATGGTCCAGTGAGCAATACTCACTCTTACGTCGTGACCAAGATCGTTTTTTGGCCATTTAGGACCATCTTGATGGACTTTTGGGCCTTTTTCAGTTTTCTGTAATTTCTAGAAATTTTTGGAGTCTTTTCGTAATTTTTCCTACTTTCGGTTTGAGGTTTATTTATTGTCGTTTCGTTTGATTGTTGGCAGACTTTGATGTTTTGAAACTTTTGAGTTTTCGTTCAATAAAATTTCAAGTATCATAGT
>JAOXNR010053663.1:7026-45104 GCA_028571225.1 Parsonsia alboflavescens | reverse complement strand
ATATATATGGCTGATCCCACTTGACCCTTAGCCATTTTGGGGTTGGGTTGGGATTTTGATGGCCCTTCAGAAAATGAGACTAGCCTGTCCCGACCCTTTAAATTTTCTGACCTTTAGGGTTGGGGCTGAGTAAGACTAGGTCAGCCTCAATTAATAGCTCTAGAGAGGGGAGTGTCGGATCGAGATTCTGAAGTGAAGGAAATAATATGTGCGTTTGACTTTTCACAATGGGCTTGGAAAGTCGATTCTTCAAGGGTATTGGTTTCTTTTCCATTTGATCAACCTTTTCAAACATTCAAATTTAATATCCGTACCAATTTAGACACCTAGTAAAAATTATTTTACCCAGTTGAACAATATTAAAATGATTTAAGAAATCGAATACAATTGAAATATTCGATTTAATTTACGGTATTTTTGTGAATTTCTACCCGGATTTGTGTGGGCACCAATGCAATAATGATTCCATTTCCCTTTTTTCCCCTTTCTTTTCGTTAGGAACATTCCTCCAAGTTTCTTTTATTATTATTATTTTTATTGTTTTCCTTTCTTTTTCATCTTTCAACTCAACAACTTTACTATTTATTTTAACTTGCAATATTTTCTGAGTTTCTTGAATATAGTCCTCAAAAGTGTTTTTTACCCTTTTTAATCCTCAAAATTTTTAAGAGTTTGTGGTTATGGTCTTTTTTACAATTTCTAGTGATAATGTGGATAGATTCTATGGTTGCATTTAAAAATCATATTTTGTACAAAAGGCATTTTTGTCTTTTCAATTATTGGCAAATTTAGTCCCTAAAATTTGGCGATTCTTGACTATGTCTCCTAAAAAAAAAAAATCTTTTTTAGTCATCAAAATTTGTACTAGTTGTGGTTATAATCCTTTTTACTGTTTTCGATCAGAATCCGACAATGTTATGAGTTTTATGTAAAAATAATTTAAAGTATGATGGGTAATTTCATCATTTCAGTTTAATTTATATTGTAACCCTACCCACCCTCCCCTCCCAAACCCCAAATTCCTACCAGAAGGAGAGGCACTCGAATGTGATAGAAAAGGAGGATATTAAGGAGAAGGTGGAATAAGATTGAAATTGCAATATAGACGGCGATTGAGGTGAAGGCTAAAAACCATGTACAACTCCACAATTGGGTATGGCTCTAACGGAACCCAACTATCATTGGATGCTTAGAACTTAATACCTAAGATTCTAAACTAGAACCGTCATTGGCGAAATCTACACCACCTCCTCTTATTGTCACCATCATCGTCATATAACTCCTTGATAATTGATTTGATTCTCTTCGTCAACCAATAATATCAAATTAGAACTCGTAAAAATATGATATTTTTCTCAACATATCAGTTGAAAACATGTTAAAAGGGAAATCAAAATGGAATTCCTAATTCCCTCTTCTACAATATAGGAAAATATTAGTATTTTAGTGCACGTTTTCGTTCTTTCCTATCCTCTCGTATCAAAGTTCTGCATTGCTCTCTTTCTCTCTCTCTCTCTACCAAATTTGACTATAATAGGAGAGAGTTTGGGGTTTGGGAGGGGGTCAGGGTTATGATACAAATTAAATTGAAGGGACAAAATTGCCCTTGGTAATTTAAATTATTTTTAAGTAAAACCCTTGAAATCATTAGATTCTGGTTGGATTATCTCTAAAAAATAGTAAAAAAGACTCTAACCACAACTCATAAAACTTTTAACGACTAAAAAATTGGGGACCATTGTCAAGAATAGCCAAAATTTTGGGGACTAATTTTCTAATTTTAAATAATTAAAAAGACAAAAATGCCTATTGTAAAAAATATGATTTGCCAAATTGTGGCCATAAATGGTAAAAAGGACCACAACCACGAACTTGTAAAAAATTTGAAGACTAAAAAAGGCAAGAAAAAAAATTTTGGGGACCATATTCAAGAAACTGTAAAATTTTGGGGACTTATTTTGCCAATCCTTTTAGTTATTACTCTTTTTCCAAAAAAAAAAAAAAAGACATTTAATTTTTTTATTTTAACTATACAAACTTCTTTTCTTTTTAAATTTATACAATGTTTATTATTTTATAAATTTTATTTCTAAAAATTATTATATTTAGGATATATATATATATATATATATTTATATTTATATAGTTTTGGATATGATATGATTTTAGATAGGATAAGATTTCAGATAGAATATGATTTTTCCTTCTATAAATACTTCATTCTATACTTCATCTCTCACACACTCTCTTCTTCAATTGTCTCATCCCTCATTTCTCTCAGTTAGGTTCTTCTTCTTGTTCTCAAATGGATCCACACTCAACTCGTGATTTTAGTGACAATGTGCAAGATTTCAAAAGTTCCCGAATCACAAACTTTTCACAAATTTCCCAATATTCACAATTTTCACATCACTCACAATATTTACAATTTGGACACAATATTCAATATCCTCATCCACCACATCCTTATCCCCTACACTTTTATCCACCACATTTTCAGCACAATTCTCCCTACTATGAAAATATTCAATGTACTCCATTCACCTCAAGTAGGACATAAGTTTATAGTTCTCCAACATAGCATCAATCTAGCAAAGATTTTGATTTTGAACGAATTCTGGAAACACCATCTGAATCTATTTCCCTAACCTCTCCCCCTCCCCCCGCCTAATATCTAATGAAGATAGGGTGGAAAAATCAGTCTGGAAGACACGGTGGATTAGGAAATTGATGCCAATCGAGACGGGAAGGTCTCAAGATCTAGGTGGAAAAAAAAATCTTTTTTGGTGAGTTTGCGGCTAAATACTACTAAAGATGCCATTGTTGGAATTGACCAAATATTTGAAACCTATCAGAAGAAAATCGCATTTGGTTACCATGAATTTTGTGCTGGTAAAGGAAGAGAAGAAAAGACTTCAAAACAATGCAAAGATTATTGGACCAAATTGAATGGACTTGTAGCATACTTTAATGACTATCACAAGCTCATTTTGCAATTGTACAAGGTTTGACAAGGATCTGGAATAGGAAGATCCTCAGTAATATCATGTTTGCGCTCATTATTTTGCACAACATGATAGTCTAGGATGGACGAGACACTGACGTGATCTCAATAGGGGAACCCTTCATTCATCACAAATGGAAATACACAATTGAAAACAATTCTCAAGAGTTCATTAAGTGATTCAAGCTAGATCCATTGACCAAGTTGTCTTTCAACATGAACCGATATATTGAATTTCATCACTTCAACTTCAACACTAGACAAGTATTTAAAATCCTAAGTAGTTATCTAAGAACCCTATAAGAGTCATGGATGAACACTAAAAAATAGGTCTGCTTGATCCAAAAGGAATCATACAATTTGATTGAAGTTGTTTGTAGGAAAGTGAATTGTTCTAGAAGTTACAAAGATAAGAACTGTTTGTAGTTCTAAAAACATAAACAAAACCTAATAATTCATACTTAAGGATTAAGAACTTAATTGCCCTTGAAAAATATGAAAAATAATAAAGAAAAGTTCAGGAAAACATTGAATTTTCAACTAATTTTTGGCTGAATAGAAATGTACCGGTCCAGCCGTCTTGGACCTGTCATTGCACCAGTTAAAACAGCCCAAAGGACTCGAGCCAAGTGCTGCACCCATTGGTGCACCAGTCATTTTTGGTTTGCTTAATTTTGCCCTTTTCTCTCTTGTTTTCTTTGGCCTTTTTTGATGCTTTCTTCTTGACTTGTTAAGGCTTGATTATGGATGCATCTTGGGGTGTTTTCAACTCTTCTTTACTTGTGTTTTAAGGTATAAATTTCAAGTATGAATCCTTGTATATAATCCTCCAAGCTCCCATAAGATCATTTCCTAAGAAGACTTCAAACTCTTCCCATAAGTATAAACAGTCTTTTGTCATCTTTGAAGTGTCATTCTTCATATTTGGAATATCATTCTTATATTTGTAATTTAAGTCCTTGAGCTTTAGCAACATTGCATAACATATGACCTCCAATAAGCCATCAATAGAAAGAATATCGCTAGAATGATTCCTATTCTTGAATTGTCATTCCCTGTAGACATGTTTTCTTCATGAATTTCTTCTTTATTTAACTCTTCCTTGAATGACTTTCTCGCTGGTTCTACCAATGTTATGATTTCTCCTTGATATCCATCAGACACATAATAGAAATTTCCACTTTGAATATGACACAACTGATGGAGTAAATACGTCCAACAATTGAGGTGAATCATGGACCTCTTCAAAATTTTATAGAAATTCTACAAATAAACGCTATTCAGCATGACAAGCAAATACATCATAAACTGCAAGGAGACTTGATGGAGCATATTTGGTATAAATTCAAGATCAATCAATCTTAATTGTAGTTTTTATTAATTGTTTTTTACTTTTATTTAGACATTTTCTTTTAACCATAATGATTATCCCTTTTAGTATTATGTACTCATAGTTTTTATAACTTGTTTTTAATTTTAAGTACCATGTCCTTGTATAATAAAATTTTTATTTATCATTTAGTTTAGAATAATTAGATATTTTTAATATATATATTTTAATAATAGAATAAATTATAAAATATGGAAAACAAATTATTTTTTTATGATTTAGCAAATCAGGGCAGATAGAACTGACTCTAAGCTCTCTAAAAAGGAGAACAATTGGAAGATGAAAGTGTTTAAAGCAACTCCAAGGGATGATTAAAAGAAAGAGAAAATAATGAGGCATTTCTATCTATTGGAGAGAGGTTCCCTTATTGATGACTCAACAAAAATGTTAAACAACAGTGCATAATATTGTGCCACTGCTCCAACTGAAATGATGTGTTGGGACCCACCAACTTATCGTTATTTTTTTTTTTTTTTAATACTTTGGCCAATTTTTTATAGCTTTCTAATTTGATATAATGTTTGATAACACAATATTTATTTTTTCTTAAAAATATACATATTTAGACAAATATAATTTTTTCTATTTTAACTACAAGAACTTTTTTTTTTCTTTCTTATTTATTTTTTAAATTTTTAAACTTTACAATATTTATTCTCTTAATGCCTTTTGTTTTATAAGTTTGTTAATTATTCTCTCAAAAAAATTTATTAATTTGAATATTATTTTATTTATAATTAATTTTACGATAATTAAAATTTTTAAAATATATCATTTCTTAATAATAGAGTAAATGGAAAAAAAATAAAAGATGATGATTTAACAATGAGTTGACAGGTGGCATCTTGAAGATGAGAACGGTTAATGGTGCCTATTTTAATCCAACGTCTCATATACTTATTTTAAAACACCTTTCTCTTAAACATCTGTATCCTCCAATCATTCTCATTTTTAGGATGCATAAAGTGGTTTTTATCTGTCAACTCATTTGATAAATCATCGAGAATAATTTATTTTACATATTTTCACATTTACTCTATTATTAAAAAATGATATATTTTAAAAAGTCTATTTATTCTAAAATAAACTATAAATGAACTAATATTCAAATTAATTAATTTTTTTGAAACAACAAAAAATTAATAAACTTATAAAAGTTTATTATAGAAGGATATGGTATAAAAAAGTAAGACGAGTAATAAAAATTACAAGTAGATAATACCAAAAGGGGTAATCATTATAGTTAAAATAAAGTGAGTAAATAAAAGTAAAATTAATTAATAAAAACTAATTTTAAGATATGTCGATTCTAAATTTCTGCCAAATATGCTCCAATTTAAAAAGAAAAGAAGTTCGTGTAGTTGCAATAAAAAAATTAAATGTTTTTTTTACGAAAAAAACAACAAATAAATATTATGAATATTTATTTATATATAAAATTAGAAAGAACCATAAAAAAATTCAATGTACATAAAAATTGCAAGTTAAAAAAGAAAAAAAAAGTGAAATTGTTGAGTTTAAAGAAAAAGAAGAAAGGAAAAAAAATACAAAAAAAAAAAAAGAAAAAGAAATTGGAAAGGAAAAAAGAAAAAAGAAATGAATTCATTTATATTGCAGTGGAGTCTAGGGATACTCAATATGTTTGCCCCTTCAATGGGTGGAGCATCGGTGCATAACATTTCATTGATGCCCAACTGTTCTGTTGACTTGTAATTTGGGGCACCAATCTCCCAAGGAGAGAAGGTGCCGCCCTACTCATTCCTCTCTCTACGGGTTGTCCTTAGACATCTACCATTGAAGTTGCTCTTAATTGCTTTAAAATGAATAAATGACAAGCAAGATTCCTAATAGATGTCCTTTGGAAGGATACTGTTAGAGATGCTTTTATACTCCCACTCCTGTGGTTATCCCTTCATCTCTCTCTCTCCCCCTTAGTCATCTTGTTATAATTAAATTTTTATCAAATTTTAGTGAAAAAATTAAGGAAAATTGTCCATTTTAGTCTCAACAAATTTATGTTTGGTAAGTGTGGTCCTCCCTTTTTTTTTTTTTTGGCATGTTTGGTCCCTAGCAAATTTATGATTGGCAACATTAGTCTTTTTGAACTAAAAATACCTAGATCCATTTAAGGGTATAATTGGAAATCACTATTTAAAACTTGTTTCGAAATAAGTATTGGCATGTTCAATCCCTAACAAATTTACATTTGGTAAGTTTGGTCCTAAATCTTTTTAAAACTTTTCTATTATAACATTTCATTAATTAGAAACTTTAAATTGATATTATAAAAATAAAAGTTCATAAATTGTCAAATTAAAATGAGAATATGGTCACCAAACATTAATTTAGTACAGTTTTTATTAATTAGCAACATTGAAAATGAGAATTTATTTTTGAGACATCTAAAATAAATAGCCACCAACTATCAAAATAAGCGAAAATTCTAGAAACTAAAATTAACGACTTCTGGGGCGGAACAAATGAAATTTACTATTAACTCCGAGAATATTTTAGATTTATATGGAAAATAATGTAAAAATGTCGAATTTCAACACAAAATTGAAGAAAACCTCATTTTTAGCTAAAAGTTAGAGAGAAGAGTTGGTGCAATATTACAAGTCAGCAGGATTTAATGTTTTCTAGCCAACTTTAATTAATTTTTTCTAAATTTATTACACTTCTCTTTCCTGATATGTTGACTAGTGATTAATTTACATGTTTCTCAATCATTAATTTAATGTTTGGTAGCTTATTTTCCTCAGACAATTCTATTTTGTGAACCTTTATTTTTATAAATAAAGATCAATATAAAATTTTTAATTAATGAAATGTTATGGTATAAGAGTTCAAAAAAATAAAAAATGACAAAAATTAAGAAAAAAACTTATCAAACATAAATTTGTTACATGCGAATATTTATTTTGAAACAATTTTTAAATAATGATTTCCAATTATATCCTTAACTTTTAACGAATTAGGCATTTTCCATCCAAAAGAACAAACATCGTCAATCATAAATCTATTTGCGACCAAAAACGTCAACAATAAGGAAATAGGAGCAAACTTACCCATATGTATAGTTGTTGAGGCCTAAAAAGGCCAATTTTTCAAAAATTAAAATGACAAAGGGTAAAATCTTTAGTTAAACTAGAGGAAAAGTCTGCACAATGTGCTGTGGTTATGATTTTTTATATTTATTAATTTTTTTTATTATTAGTAATAATTATTAATAAGGTAATTTTTAAAATATAAGGAGAATTTTTGTTTGATATTATCTGTAAGTTTTATTTATTAAATTTCAATTAATAAAGCAGTTGAATTTTTTGTTTTAATATTCATATTTAAAAATTTATATATAGATATTAATATAGTGTATTAAATTAAAATAATATATTTTTATATTTGAATTTATTTATTTCACAAAGATTTATAATATTATATAAAAATATTTTTTTATTAAGATATAATAATTTAAAACTAATACTAATACTATTCTATAAATCTAATTTATTATTTATCTATTTAATGATTTATTTTATAAAAGCTTTTTAAATTAAAAACGACTTTATATAATTTATAATATTCTTGTCCCTACCCTAGTTGACTTTTTTTTATTCTTCATCCACGTAAAAAGAATTTGTCCAAACACAACTCTTCATTCCAAACTCATACTTTTTATTGCCCACATAATAGAGATTATTAAAGTGATCCAATAGACTATCCGTAAAAAAATGAGTTTTTAATCAAATTAAGATATTGAGGTTCATGAATTTATTTTTCACTTTTTATAAAAAGTTCAATAATTTTATAAAATGAAGATAATACATTCGACAAATTAACAATGAGAAAAAATGAAAAATTTTATTTTCAGTATACACCAATGAAGAGATTTTCAAGAAAATTCAAAAGTTAGGCTTATTAAATGATGAGTCATTTTTATATATTATACTTAATCTATATGAAACTGAATGTCCCATTTTAACTCATATATATTTTTTTTAAAAAAAAGTTAATTTAATTTATTTTACATGTAAAAATATCATTTTTTTAAGGAAATTTTAACTAATTAAGAAATGAAACATTCAGTTTTTAGACAATTCAAAATAAATATATGAAAATATAATTTTGAAGTGAAAGAATATTAGATATGAAGAGTACCGAGACAATGCCGATCCATCAAAAAAAACTTTAATTTGGAGTTTTTGGTGAGTTTTCTTATGCTTGCCTTTATATATTTACATATTTCATGAGTTGGCAGCATATTCAACAATTTTCAGATATCCTTTATTCCTTTAGATTGAGCTGCGGCAGTCAGTAGACACCTCTTTCCTAATCAATCCTCGCTGTTTTTTTTCCTTCACCTCTTTTTCTCTGTTTTTCAGGCTTCAGCTATCAGTGTTCTGCAGGCAACAAATTCGAAACTCAATTTGCCTGGCAACAATCAAAGAGGTATGTGTAAATCCCTTTTCGGTCTGTCACTGTATTTGTTTATCTTTTCGATTTCAATCTCTTTGGAGTTTTATCATCGTAAGAATGTCTTTTGAATTTCTATTGGATGACCAGTTCCACTTTAGGGTTTGGGTTTCTAATCACAAGATTATATTTTGATGCACGGGCAATTGGTTAGTGATTGAAATCTTGAAATTGTGGCGTTCACTGGGGAATGCTTTTGTGATAGTTGTGGCAGCAAGTTAACTGGGTTCAGGAATAGTGGTTATGGGAGTAACTTTTCTATGTGGGGAGTAATTTAACTGGGTTCAGCGATTTAATTGGATTAACAAATATCAGAAACGGATTAATATGTTCTCGTGGGAGAAAATTCTGGAACTTTGTGTTAGCAATGGGAGGAGCCACAAAGAAGCACTTAAAGATTCACCATTTGAGGTGAATGGGTGACATTATTTCATGAAAATCTCAAACTGGTTGTCAGACAATTCCTATTTCTGGAGTCTAATCAAGAAGTTAGAGTCAGTTAAGTCCTCATAGAAGAAATTTTTCAACGATGAGTACAAGTCTCCTATGACAAGTGATAACGATTTTGCTGTGACCGGTTACTAGCTCATATAGTCCTATAACACTTGATTAACTTGCAAGGATTGATTTTTTAGGATTTGGGAGATTTATAGTATACTTTGTCCTAAAAGGAGAAACTTTTCATGGTATAATATGCTCTTTTTGGTTGATTAATCTATTCAAGACTCCTAAGTTTTCCCACAAATTTTGATGTGCCATTAGCCATGGCAAATGGATCTTTGGTCAAAATAAAATATGTATAAAACTTTCTCTGTCGTTTCTTCCAGTTGACCAATTCAATTACTTTTGAACTGATACAAGTTCAGATTAAATTTCTTATAGAGAATTAAAATTATCATTCAAAGTTTTTCTAGTTCTTTCCATATAATACCCAAGAGTACATATATGCTTAGCTTTTCTTTGCATAGCAACATGCGCAATCTTTGTCATTTTATGATGCTAGACCTTTTTATGTTATATTTTATTGAATACAAAATAAAAGGTTGATCAAGAATATTAGCAGGAGATTTGTTTCTGTCCTTTTCTTTTATATGTTTGGCATATAAGTTAGTAAAATGTGGTGCATGTTTAGGGTAATAAAGGCAAAGCATGCATCATTTCCAACTTATTTTTCATAGTAATTTAAAATAAATTTTCAGCTTCAAGGAATGCATAATTTTGTTCAGGTGAAAATGCTTGAACTAAAATCAAAGAAATGAGATTGGTCAAAGCTGGTCTTTTAGACAAATCTTCGTTGCATGATTGAAACTACATGTTAGTTTTGTCTTACCATAAACTTTTATGGCTAGTTTGCAAATTTTCGAGAGAAAAGAAAATAAGTGATAGTCATCTTTGGTTATTGTTTGGAAGTCTAGGAAAATAGAGAAGGGTATATAATTTTCTTACTTAGGAGTTTAGAGAGAGAACAATAGAACACCTATCTTCTACATTTGTATCCTTATTCATTTATGGCCATCTATATCTCTTCAGAACACAAACCCGATTAAATAGCTTATGATGCAAGAACAATAATGAATAAACGGTTAAATAGAAAGAAAAGCTGAAAAATTGATGAAAACTATCCAGTTTTCAATTCAACGACAAAAGTTGGAAATTATCACATTTTTCAAAGCCACTATAATTAAGACAAAACAAGATATTTATAACTTAAAATCTACCTTAAACCTAATTGGAAATAAAAAAGCCCTAAAACCATAAAAAGCCCAGAAGAAATTGGAGCCCATTCCGAGCTCGGGTCAGCCTGCATAATTCTCCCCAGTTAGGAAAAGATTCACCCTCGAATCTGGGTCGTCTCTACCAACGATGCTTCTACTAGTTATAAAGGCTCAAAAGAATTATAATTAATAATAATAATAATAGTAATTCCTAATTGGGCTAACAAAAAAAAACTTAAAGACCAAAACTAGAAATATTTTTTTTTAAAAAAATGGCACTTCTTTCAAATAACCAAAACCCAAATTAGGGCTTTTGATCTTCTTCTTCCTCATAGAAAACCCTAGCCGCCAATAGAGATTCAGTCACCACTTTGGGGATCTGACAGACACTAGTCGGCACGGTTGGCCACACGGCTGGTCTGCCTGAAGGTGGCTGCTGGAATGACTGATGGACGCTCACCTGACTCGTGCCTGGGCAATGGTCTGAGCATGCACCATCTGGCCACACAAGCCTCACAGCAAGCCTCTGGTTCGTCTGCTGGCCGGTCTTGCTAGCACCATTGTGCCTGCTGCCAAGGCCAACTCTAGATCTGTTGCCTATTGGGTTTGTCTCCACTGGCGCTCACGGCTCAGCTGCGGGTTTGATACCTGCACACTGGTTCATCTGACTGGCCTCTGCACGCAAGATCTGCTCGGTAGCTGTTAATCTTCTGCACACCTGCTGCAGCTGCTGGTTCTGGGTTTCTGCACACCGGAGAAGAGACCACAGCCGCTGCTGCCTTGCCACTGGCCGCCTCCAGGCGTCCCTTGCTGGGCTCTTGCATGCTTGGCTTGGCCGCTTGTGGGTTGCCTTGGTTGAGCAGCAGAAACATTGGACCAGATCTTCTTGAGCGGATCTGCTCGCTGCCGCTGGATGTGACTGCAGGGTCAGCACTGCTCGAATCTGCCCAACTGTCTCAGCGATAGCAGATGACTTCCGACGAACTGGGTTTGACCTGTATTTTTCCAGTGACTGCAGATGACTGCTCTGGCAGTCTCTCAAAACAGATTTGGTTTTTCCTTCATCTTCGGATTCAATCTCTGATTCCCGCCTCTTCTTAGTCTAAACATCCAACCTAGCCTGCGCCAGTTGCCGCTCCAAGTCTTGGATCCGCTTTCTCTGTTCTTCATTTTCGTTTTCTCGCAGGTCTTGTTGACGAGGCTGCTCGTCTTCCTCAGGAACAACTCCACGTCCCGTTTCAGCGTGATGCTGTCCACGACCAACACGATTCTATTTAGCCATTGATTTCAAGCAACCTGCTCTGATACCAACTGATGCAAGAATAATAACGAATAAATGACTAAACTTGAAAGAAAAGATGGAAATTGGTGAAAACTATCCAATTCTCAATTCAATGATAAAAGTTAGAAATTATCACATTTTTAAAGGCCTCTGTAACTAAGACAAAATGAGATATTTATAATCTAAAATCTGCCATAAACCTAATTGGAAATAAAAAAGCCCTAAAATCATAAAAAGCCCAAAAGAAATTGGAGCCCATTCCGAGCTCAGGTCAGCCTGCATCATTAACAATAACTAATAAACGTCTAAACAAAAAGAAAAGCTGGAAATTGGTGAAAACTATCCAGTTTTCAATTCAACAATAAAAGTCGGAAATTATCACATTTTTCAAATCCTCTGTGACTAAGATAAAAAGAGATATTTATAACTTAAAATCTATCCTAAACCTAATTGGAAATAAAAAAGTCCTAAAACCATAAAAAGCCCAGAAGAAATTGGAGCTCATTCTGAGCTCGGGTCAGCCTGCATCAGGTTACTTCTGCCAAAGTCAATTGCAGCCGGCTCATCAGAAATGTCACCCTCTAATTAGAGTAGCGTCCGATGCAGAATTGATTGCGGTTAGAGAAGTCAGATAAAAGAACAATCTCTTTGGACTGTCTGTTTATAGACAAGTTTATTGATAATTTAGGATGGAAGAATCATTAATTATAGATTAAAGAATATTGGAATCTCACGGAGATCATAGGGCACATTGGAAATTAGATTATGGAAAGGAAAACATCCAGAATCTCTTACTCTTAAGAGCTGCAATAATTTTTATCCTTCTGATCTTACGACTTTGGTGGTGAATGATGGAGAAAATAAGGTGTAATTGGTAGTTGAAAAGTTTAAATTTTCATGTATATTTCTTTCTCTCTACTTCTGAAGGGAAGGATATTGAGGAATTTGAGGGAAGTAAAATCCACCCAATTCTCTTCTTTTCTTTCTTGAAAATCTCTCAACCAGAAGTAACTACGACACTTTCTTTCCAAATCATTTACTCTCTCTCCAAATCCATCCTCCCAAACTAGCTGTTAATACAAAAATTTTAAAAATAGATGATCTCTGTCTGAATGAACATCCTCCAGTTTGTTGGTTGCTTGTTTATTTTTGATGCTCAATTTCTTAGCTTCTGAATTATATTCTTTATTATTTGTATTCTTGGGGATATCCAGGCTATGGTCCCTGTATATTTCTTTCGTATTGTAATTGGGCTGTTAAAAAAGTTCAACTAGCTATTCTGTTAACTACTCTGACATGAAATTTGAAATACGTTGCGCTTGCATCTTTTGTATTCTTGAGAAAATTCTGATTAGGTGATTGAGGGCTGATGTGTCCTATTATGTATTTAAAATCCACATTTAGAAATTGTTGCTCTTGGGTGCTAGAATTTGGTTTGCACGTGTCCTTTCTGCATCCTAAAGCTTCCCTGGCATGTGCATTGCATTTCCATGTTTTTCTAAAAAGAAGATAAATTGCAATTTTTTTTGCATACCCAAGCTTAATTCCAAAATGAACTTCTTGAAGTTTATTTGTATTTTGGGCTGATCTGGGGAAAAGGTTGGGCAACTTAATTTCAAAATGAAGGAAAAATAAATACACCTGTAAAACATTTTGAAATAGACTCCGGAAGTCACTATGTTTTCCATGTGACTGATTTCACCTAGGAGCAAGGTTTCACAAGAATGCTCTTCGATATTTTATTATTGTTATAAGGTTCGTTCCATGTGTTTTAGAAGTCTAATTAGTGAATAAACATACTGTCCTGTCTGCTATGATAATTTTTGCCTCTAAGCATATTCATCAATCAACAGGAGAGAACCCCTTTCTCTTCTTTTCAAATGAAAATGAAAGATTAGAAAGTCTTTTTTCAATCTTTCTAATCCAAAATGTCACCAATAGTTAGGGCACCAAGAGACTACTAATATTACCTGCCACTTATGTCAGAATTATTAAATGGGAATGGCTTGAATAAAGATATATTTTTCCATTCTGAATTTCATTTTATTTCTCTTGATTTTATTTTTTTTTTCCTCTCAGATTTTTTTTGCTGAACTATATGGCTTTGTTGTTTGACAGTTTATTTTAACATGGCAGGCTAACAAGTAGCAAACCATGAAGAGAGCTATGCCGTGGAGAGATGATGAGAATGATGGAACATCCTCTAGTGATGAATCTTCGAGCCTTGATTCCACCGGGGATTATGATCAAGGTTCTACAAAGAACAGTGATAAAAATATCAAGGATACCCCCAAAATAAAACCTTCGCAAGGTACAGTGTTTTGTAGATCTGAAATGATGACATGGCCCTTGAATTTTTTATCTCACTAACTTCTTGCCCGGTTATCTCCTTGGTTCTTTGTGTGCATACGTTTGTCTCTAGTCAGATTACTCTGTAACTTGGAGTTTATGCCATTGGGTATGTATCCGAGAATTAATTTTGATGCTCTTCACAACATGTTTACCAACAAGTTGTGTCCTCGATTTGTGAAAATTTTGATGGACAGTGATCCCCATGAATGATTTATTGTCTTGCTTTCAAATATTGAGCTCTCTAATTCTAGTATGAAACCTCCAGCTCTATTTTTCTCTTATTATTTTTTGCTTTTCTAAAAATGTTTATCAAAAAATTAGGATTGAAGGAATCATTAATTATAGATTTTTACTTTTGTGAATGCAGTTAAGTCTGCAAAGGGAAAAAGCAGAGGAATAGATTTTGATGCCTTAAGCAGACATGGGTACAAAGGCGGACTATCAGTTCTTAGTGTCCCCCCTCCTAGGGATCCAAACGATGGTAAGCAGGACTGGTCTTGGTCTACAGGCCAGGAAGGTCGAGTTAAGGAGACTTATGTGGAAAGACAGAAGACGAGAGCTGCTGTTATTGAAGCAGAACAGCTGGAACATGTACAAACTCAAAAAGAAAGGAACCTTTCTTATTCACAAAGGGAGAAGAAGAAGAGAGATCTTGGCCAGTCTAGTAGAGGAAAGAACTATGTTGAAGAAGAGAAAAGACTTCTGAGGGACAACGGTATATATTCTGGCTTTGATTCTTGATTGTGTTTAGAGATTTCTTTTGTCCTTGACTCCCTGATGCAAATCCATGAATTATTTCTTTTAGTAAATGTGTCTGTAATCTTGTAGGAGCAAATTTTAAGTTACTTTACAAGGAGAGTGTCCACGGAAATCCTGCAATTTTTCTCAACTAACTTGTTTAGGTTCCAAATCTGCTAAAACTCCCAGTTTAGTTTGTAAACTATTGAGCCCTGTTTATATTGACCCTCTACATTATCTAGCAAAAAAGGGTTATTATGGTGTCTGTCATTTGGGTTTTCTGTTGAAAAAATTGGTTTGAGTTCATCTTTGAGAAGCTTTTTCTGTAATCCATTGGGGAACCAAATTGTGCGGATTTTCTCTCTCAACTCCGACGCACTGTTTGGATGGATTCATTCAAAAAAGTGTTTTTTCAATATTATTTTTTATAATTTTTTTTTCTCTTAACTCAAGTTTTTTTTTTTTTTTGGTCTTCACGGTTGATCCTTGATGGGAGGAATAAAAGGAAGGACAAGGGGATGGGTGGATATAAAATATATAAAAAAAGTGCTTTTTAAAATTAAAATTTATTTGGATGAAAAAATATTTAATTTTTGTTTTGAATTTTTTTATTCTAATTTTTTAAAATTTGATAGATCGAATATATGCCAAAAGTTATAATATATTAAACTTTAATATTTAATATATTTAAGTAAAATTAATTTTTTTAATAGAATATATTAAATATTAAATTTTTGCATAATATATGATGAATTTAAAATTGATGGAGAATAATATCAAATAGTGTTCAATTTAATCTGGAAAGATCTAAAAAAATTAATAAAGTTGATTGCATTTTTGACATTTTTTTATTCTCCATAAGTATGAATTGTATACATGTGGGTTAAACAAAAATGATCTTTCTAAATATTAATAAGTGAAATAGAAAAACCTCAAAAAGAAAAAGGATAAAGAAAAAAAGAAAAATATAAAAAGAAGTCAAAAACGGGGATGATGAAAGAATTGCAACAGGAAAGGCGCAGGTGGGATTCGGGGCTGTGCGGTGGTGTGGGGCAGGAGGAATGCGGTAAAAAGTGAAAAATAAATAAATAAATAAAAGGAAGAAAGAGAAAAAAAAAAAAAAAAAACTAAGAAAAGAAGAAAAAAGGAATAACTAAGTTTTTGACCGGTTCCGAATGTCTTATGAAAAGGTAATTATAATGTGGGCTCTGCAAGATGGGGGTAGACTTGTTCGAGGTGTTTCGAAATTTAAAAAATTGATTTAAATGAAATTGCATCTCAAGAAATGGTGATTAGACATGAATATATCAAATTGCAATTTCAGAAATTGATCAATTAGCCTGAAGTCGATTTTGCACAAAGTATCTTATGTCGCATAAATGGTCAGGCATCCACACATGTGGAACTCAGTAGTTGAAAAAGTTGACTTTGTCATTACCATTCTAACAACTAGTGAAGTCTCCTTGTGGAAAGACGACTTTGTCAAATCTATGCAACATTATGCAAAATACCATTTAAAATCCCCTTTTGTGTTTTGTCATGACCATTCATATAAGTAACCTTTTTAGGATTTTAATTGATCCTTTTTTTAGCAATGCTATTTTAAATTTTTTACACAATTGGCAAAATATACATTATTTTGTTGCATTCTTCATTCGAATAATAATACTATTATTAAGTTTAAACCGGCAAAAAAAAAAAAGAGGGGATATTACATAATCTATTTTGAAGATTTGTTTTTTTCATTTGAAATAAAATAGTAAAATAAACTAAAAAAATTAAATATTAATACATCTACTCTAACTTTTTTAAAAAAATCATAATTTAGAATTTATTTTTAAATTAGATGTTTTACTTAAATATTACACATGTTACTAATTGTAGTAGCTTATGGCTCTCTCAAATAATCAGATTTGAGGAAAATAAATAAAAGAATTGAGAATGTAGTATTTATTTTTAAATTAGATGTTTTACTTAAATATTACACATGTTACTAATTACATTAGTTTAGGTCTCTCTCAAATAACCTAATTTGAAGAAGGATAAAAAAAAAAAAAGAGAAAAAGAACTGAAAAATTATCCTCATTTGTAAAATAACAAAATATAATATATAAATACATATGTTAATACTATTATAAATTTTAAACCGACAAAAAAAAAAAATTGACATAACCTAATTTGAAGATTTATTTTTTATTTGAGATAAAATAGCAAAATGTATTACAAAATATAAAATATCAATATATCTACTATAACACAAATTTTAAGATCTTGACATATTGCATGGGCTCTCTCTAACAATTTAAAGTTTTAGTAAATCAGACTTTTTACTTATATTTTATATATGTAATTAATTGAAATTTTTAGAGTTATCAAATAAACGAATTTGAGGAGATAAACATATTTCACCTAAGAAATAAATGCAAGTAAATAGATAAGTCTAATACAATATATTAAATATAAAATATAGAATAATACTAACAGAAAGTTTAAACTAATAAAAAGAATGCAATGAAAATAGAAGTGTGCTATGTGCCATATCGTGGAGGCCGTCGATTCCTAACTGGCCGAACTCTCCGCCCAAATGGTTCATCATCTTGCTTCTCTAGATCATCATCCTAGGAGACCTCTAATGCTGTAGGCAATACTATTTGCGATGTCTGAATCCCCTCAAAGTCAAAGGCTCCCTTTGTGAAGAGGTTAAAGGCTGCTATTGAGGTGGATGGGAAGATGAGCTCCGTTGCATTAGGATCTCTATAAATGAAGACTCGACCTAAGGTCCAAAAAAATCCCGAGCATTATAATATGAATAGGAGACAGAAGAAGGAGCAAACCGCGACACAGAAAATGAAGATAGTGGTGTCATAGTCGGCATGCCTACATATACCATAGGAGAGAAATCTAAAAATTGGGGCCTATGGGTTGAATGGGAGTTTGGAAAGAATCATACCCTACATTCATGAATCTAGGAAGGTTAGGAGGACCTCTAGAAAGCTGTCCCAAGTCTTGAGCACTGGGAAGGTTACCAACTTCCCCCATAGGGGGTGCATGAAGGGCACGAGATCGTAGTGGTTCATTTGATGGAGGTGAGTCATCCTTATGCTATGTGGAGATAGGTAGAGGAACTGTAGCTACCTTTTCTTGCATAGGGGTATGGACCTCTTGGGTCCCCTATCTACTCCTACGACGGCTCTCATTTGATCTGCTGGCTTGACCACTTTTAGCTGTTTCGATGAACGTTATCCTCCAAAATCTCATCCAAGATAAGCTACAAACTATCTGACTCTCTTAGTAAGAGTCCACAACACCCCCCATGTGAGCTAGATGGACTGTTACTTCCAGTCTTTGCAAACTCTCCCATCTCTCATATGAAGTTAATCTAAGACAATGCAAGTGTAGAAACCATGTTACAATATTGAAAATTTTTTTGTTATAAAATTATAGAGTATGTAAGAAATTTTACGGCAATCTTTGGTGTTGGAGAAGCTCCTTGATAATCTAGTTCTATCTGGCCAATCATGTTACCGATAAGTGAGACGATAACACTATGAACCATCACATGTAGACCTCCAAAGATGTAGACGATTATGTCTCCGGTGCATTGTAGACTAAATCACATTGGCACCTCCACATTTAAACATGCAAATGCATGCTGGTGACTCCAATCCATATCGGTGGCTCCCCGCTTAGATTGGTGATGCAACTTAGGTAAAGTCTTAGCTGCATCAGGGATATGTTGCATGAATCCAAACTGTAGCAAAACTCTATCAGGTTGGTGCACCTCCACAATACAATAGTATAATAACTATGTCTTAGACCTCCAAATAGCTTGACCAGCACTGCAATATAGTGGCGAAGAATCTCTCAAAACTGGAGTATAGGGGATTTGAATAAGTTGCAACTTTAAAAAAAAATACATTAGCACCGACTTTAATTCAACATAAATAACTGAGACAAGTTCAATGTTTACATACTTGGTCAAGCAATAGACCATCAAGTTGATCCTTGTATGTCCTCAAAACATGGCTGGGAGTAGTCGTTAGATGTAGCCATGCACACCATCTTGCTGCTCGTGGTGCATCCAAAAGAATAGGATAACAAGGCTAGTATTTCTGCGGTCTGAATATGAAAAATCACTCCCAAATCCACATCTAGAGTAGCATACTCAGGCCGCATAAATCTTGAACAAAAATCTATACGAGTAGGCGAGGACAGTTAATCCAAAACTTTATGTGCTATATGCATAGAAATCGATGAGTAGGTAAAGGAACTCCACCAAACCTATCGGAGAACAAATCTCCACCTAACATAGGAAGAAGTAAACTCCTCATGTATTGTGCCATTGCGATGTCATCAGCAATTAGAGATAAAACATGACGTATCACCTTTAGAATGGTATTGGCCAGAATGGTGGATCCATTTATGCTCCCAATAGGAGGCTGATAAGGACATCGTACAAGATGAACCGAACCGAACCGGGTTGGAGATGTGCATATAGATTCGGTCTAGACATAGGTTGAGTCGGTTTAGAACAGTTTGGATCAGTAGGCTACACCAATCAGGTCCAAGCCAAGGAGTTTGCGTTGGTCCAAGCGTCTACAGGGAAAACGGGCCTGACTTGGACCCACTATCTCAGAATGGGCTGAAATTTTTGTAAGCCATTTGGAAATGGCCCAACGGTCAAGGCACACTACTATGTTGTGTGTTGTAGGGTTTTTGGGCCATCTGGGCTTGTCTTCATAGAGTTTTGGGACTTTTTCTACTTTTAGTTAGGATATTTTTGCAACTTCCCATTATTATTGTTTTCGGGTTCTCTTAAAACTGGTTTTTGATGTATTTTTCCGTTAGACAATTATTATTTTCCATGAACGAATTTCTTTTTCTTTTTTGACTTTGGTTTGAATTGCAATTCAACTGTGCTGAATCTTGAGTGATCACGCAAAACATCCTATTCTTGTTTTCCCTGTTAGAGTTTTTGGATTCCCTCTTGAGCAAATCTGTTTATGTTCGAACAAGTTATTCATGAGCATTGCAGACAATTGAAATTGTCCTGCATTGGTATCAGAGCCTTGATTCTGAATCCCCTGAATTTGTCACCACAACCGTCGACAATTACCATCTCTTCAGAATGGATTGAAACAATGAAGAACCATCCCTTCATGAAGTGGTAGCAGCACAACAGCAGATGATGGAGTTATTGCAGGCCATGATAACACGAATGGATGTGCAGAATCGTGCTTCATCTTGACAAGAACGTGGGGAAGTGGAAGATAACGGAGAGAGAGAATTCGAAAATTTTGATGAACCGCTGGTAAACATGGTGCAGCCGCATAACAGAAATGTTGCTCCACCTGGGAACTTCGATTTCCAACAGTTTCATGAGGCAAATTCGAACAGATGGGAGGCTGGATTGCAGGTTGAAATTCCTAAATTCAAAGGGGGATTGAATTTGGATGAATACATTGACTGGACTTATCATGTTGATGATGTGTTTCGCCTAAAGAAGGTACCCCTAGACAAGCAGGCATCGCTTGTCACAATTCTGTTCAGAGGTAGGGTTGAGGGGGCTTTCCTAAGAAGTCCTTCAGTCTAACAAACACAGTTTGACAGTCTTCGGTCCACTGGAAGTCCTTCGGCTTTTTTATGGTGCCATAGAATTTCTCCCCATTGTCCGCCATTTTGTTAATGAAGTGCCCCAGTGCCGCTATCTTTCTTGCCAAGCTTTATACCTCTTTGAGGTTTCTGGGAGGTTCCATATCCAACAGGGCTTTGACCTTGTCTGGGTTGGCTTTAATGCCTCTCTTTGAGAACATGAAACCAAGGAATTTGCCTGCTGAAACTCTGAAGGTGCATTTCTCTTGATTAAGCTTCATGTGAGCAGTTTTCAGTGTCTGAAAAGTTTCCCTGATGTCCTCAATAAAATCTTCTAAGGTCTTGGACTTGATCGCAATGTCATCTACATAGACCTTGATGTTCCGCCCGAGCTGTTTCTTGAAAACTTTATGCATTGCCCGTTGGAATTCGGCTGTGACTTTTTTCAAACCAAAGGGCATCTTGGTGTAGCAATAGGTCTTGACCTCTGTAATGATGGAGGTCTTGTCCATGTCTCAGGATTTGATGGCACCCTTTGTAAGCATCCAGAAAGCATAGCCACTAGTATCCAGCTGTTGAGTCCACCATCGGGGTAGGAGTAATTCCGGCCGTACTTGTTAAGTGTGGTGAAGTCCACCCACATCCTCCTCGTCCCTTCCTTCTTTCGGACTACAACTGGGTTGGCCAGCCATTCGGAGTATACCACTTCTTTCAGAATTTTAGCATCGAGCAGAGCTTGGACTTCTCGAGCTATGACCTCATTGCCCTTGGGGGTGAAGGTCCTCTTTTCTTGTTTCACCAATTTGACTCTTGGCCTGGGCTAGACCCGATGTTCAGCAATTGTACTGTAGACCCCTTCGAGGTCGAGGGGCTGCTAGGCAAAGACCTTCAAGTTTTCTTCAAAGGAGTCTACTAGTTTCCCTTTGATTTTTGGAGGTAAAAAATCTCCAATCTTGATCCCTTTCTCAGGGAATTTGGGGTTGAGGAAAACTTTCTCTCCTCTGCCAGAAGCTTGGATCCGAAAGTGGTTGTCCTCCTTTGGGAAGTCAATGCATTCCTTCTACATGACCTCTGGCTTGCTTTCTTCGTTACCCTCAGCTAGGTAACATTCAGCAGCAGCTTTTCTATCTCCTTCAAGGATGATCCAAGTGTCTCCGACCTAGATTCTCATGTTGTAATTGAGTAGGGAGATTTCTGCTCTCAGGTCCATGACCCCCCTTTGGCCAAGGATGGCATTGTAAGTTTCGAGGGTGTACACAACCATCCAGTCCATCATCTCGTGATTTCCCTGTCGCCCACGTGAACCGTGGCTGGGACCAATAGGATTCCATTAGCATAAGTTGTGCTACCGTTGAAACTGGTCAGAGCCGTGTCTAACTTCGTCAACGAGCTGCTGTCAATTCCCATCTAATTGAAAACTTTGCGGTACAGGTCATTAACAACACTCCTTGTGTCCACCAGAATTTTTCTCACTAGGCAATTGCCAATCTAGAGTGACACCGTCAGGGCTCTAAATTTCCCCCTCAAGCTAGCTTGGACCTCCTTTAGATGGCGTTTACCTCGCCAACCGAAAGTCTTGGATTGTGTGGTGCTATTAGTGGACCAAACGGTGCCAGCTCCTGGTGATCTCGTTGTGCGCCAGGCAATGGATTATTATTGACAGCGGCTTGCGCCGGAGGTGGCATTTTGAGCACTGTTTCACTAATGCTTAGTTGTGTTCTGGTAGATGGCCTACCATGGCATGGCGGTTGAACACGTGAAGGTTGAGACAGAGCCATCAGGATTTTTTTTATTTGTTTGTAAGGAAAAAGAAGGGCTAGGCTTTTTGTTTCAAGATCCCCACAAATGGCGCCAGAAGTGATGGGGTCAGAAATGGACTCCAGGTCGCCCTATTGATCCTGATGAAGCTCCGCGGTCAGCAGCCTAAGAAAATGAAGAGAAATGGTCATCGGAGGGAGCTATCCCCCGGGGAAGAGCATTGATGCCTAAGTTAGTATATTTGAGAGATATGGAAGGTAAGACCGTTCTTTGTTAACTGTAAGAGTCGCTTGCTCCAGAGGTTTCTTAGTCCTTAGACTGATTGTGTATATTTGGTTAAGTAGCAAAAAGAGAAGGTCTGTTACCTCTAGGATTTTCGCTTTGAATTGCGTACCTGTAGGCCATTTGGGATTCTATTGAATCCCGTCAATTGCTCCTAGAATCATGGAGTTTCCCTAGGACGAGAGATCTTGCCATTCACGTCTCTATTGAGAGCTACGAGCTCACTAACCAACCTTCAGACCAACTTCGAGACCTTCCCGTGGATGTTGAGTGTCTCGAACATCTCTTTTGGTAAGGTCAAGCGGTGTAGTCCTTGGCTCGTGTGAGTGATTAGGATTCGCACATCGTTGGTCGTGGCATGGAAGATTTATGAGACAAGTCGGGAGTTACCAGGTCGTGGGCTAAGCTCTAGTTGTACCTCTCTGAAGCTCATTTAGGAGGTTGGTAACCTCTTGGTCGATGACTTGGGAGGTCGGTGGTAGCAGGTCGTTGCCCATTTTTCCACGTTGACTTAGTGAGTCTGTCTTTCAAGCATGGGGTTCATATGTAGAATCATATTATGTAACCAGCAAATAATTTCTATTTTCTTTTTTTCTTGATATAAACAATAAGACTTTTATGCAAAGAATTACCAAAAAAAAAGATATGAACTCAAATACATATTAGAATTTTTATTGAGGGTGGGGTTTGCCTACCATAGTTCTCGAGTTTGAATCCCACCAACACCCTCCTGGATAAGCGAAATGTTGAGATGTGTGAAAACTGGTCTGGACACTACTAGAAAAAAATGATAATAAAAGAAAAATGCATAAAAAGTTAGCATAACAACTAGTCTTATCTTATGAGGGGATTGAAACAAATCCGTTACTTATATGTATCCAAACTTCTATTACTGGATTTTCATATTAATAATTTTAAGAAATATAAAAGAGGTTAATCGTTTATAGAGTCAAGATATCCTATTACACAATTGCGTGTCACTACCTTTTACACCAATAAAAATTTAACACATACTCCTAAGAGATCATGTTTCTGATGGGGCTCAAATGTGAACTCCAGGTCACCCTAAAACCATGATGATGTCAATGACTGCACCCTAAGAAGAAAGTAGAGATGGTCACCGGAGATGGGCTGTGCCTGAGGAAGAGCTCCAACCCCAAAGTCAATATTCTGATAGTAATCGAGTGTAATTAATTCTCAAAAGACTGTTCTCCTTGTCTGTAGACTGATTATGATTTGATTATATAAATGGAATCAATTACCTCTCTGATTAGGACTTTGCTATCACATGATAGTAGGCAATTAGGATAGTTGTGAGATCATAGAATCCCGCCATCTTCTCCTAGAATCGTGGAGTTTCCCTTGGTTGGGATATCTTGCCATTCACGTCTCTACTCGAGAGCTCCAAGCTCGCTAGCCGATCTCTAGACCAACTTCATGACCTGGCCGTGGACACTGAGGGTCTGAATTTTCTCTTTTGGGAGGTCGTGCCTTGTGATTGCAGGCTAATGGGGGTTGCTAGGAGTCGTGCATAGTTGGTCGTGGCATGGAAGATGTACAAGACAAGTTGGGATTCACCAGGTCGTGGTCCGAGGTTTGGTGGTACCTCTCTTGAGCTCATTTAGGAGGTCGGTGACCTTGGAGGTTGGTGGTAGTAGGTCGCTACCCACCTGTCCTTGTTGACTTTGTGAGTCTGACTTTCAGGTATTGAAGGTTGGGGCCTTGGGCCCATTAAGGTTGACTTTTGTCCAGGTCTTACCCATTTATGTCGACTTGTCCACCTCGTTTCTCCCATCATTACCCCCCCTTTAGGCCTAGCGAGCTCAGAGGTCGTGGTGCCTAAATTACAGTCTTAAAGTCCTGGCCATTGATGGGTATGCCGATTCCTTGTAATGGCTAGTTTGGGATACATTTCCATTCGCGTCTCTAGTAGAGAGCTGCAAGTTGGCTAATAATTTTTCGACCGCAAGTAGGGTTACGCACACTTGTTGTAGCATGGAAGGCATATGAGTCAGATTGGGACTCATCAAGTCGTAGGTCGTGATCTAGTGAGACCTCTTCTGTGCTCATGTTGTCGGTGTGTGACACAAGAGGTCGATGGTAGGAGGTCCCTGCACACCTGTTCCTCGAGAGTCGTAGGTTTGACTTTTAGGTATAAGGAATTACCATCTCCAAGTAGCAAGTCTGACTTTCAGGTATTAGGAATTACCATGTCTAAGTCAGGAGTTTGACTTTTAGGTATTAGAAATTACCATCTCCAAGTCGTGACCCTTAAGGGGTCGTGCTGTTTCATTCTGCAACGGCTATTTTTAATTCTGGAGGGGGACATATTCTTTCAGTTTTGGAAACTTGAATAGTCTGGCTTTAATGTGAAAGGTTGCCCCGTTTCAGTCTTGGGGGGGGGGGGAGAGGGTGACGCTGAACCGTTTCCAATTCTTGAAGGTTGCCTCGTTTAATTCTGGAAGAAATGAATCGTTTCGCGGTGTATTTTTCTTCTTCCTAGCAACTCAATAGGTTCCTTATCTCATTTAAATCGAAATTCTTTTGAAGGTTTCAAAATTTTCTTAGACTTTTCCGCATTCTTGCAACAATTTTTTCTTGCTCTTAACCCCCATTTTTTTCATGTGCAAGCAACTTCATGGAGATGTCCTCCACTTCCCTTGCCATGTCTCCCCCTGGAGTTGATATGGTGAACAGGGTTTTTTATTCTCCACAACCCTTGGCCAAGGCTCCTCCTGTGACGAGTCAAGTCTATGATGTGTCTGAGGTAGGGGCTAGCGCTGTATCTTCTTTCCTGAGCCCTGCTAATGTTAGCGAGATAAGTAGAGAGCTGAAACTAGAGAGGGGCGACATTGTCGTCGCTGTTGAGGACGAAAGTCCTTACAGCAAATGCGAGGGATGCATAGTCCTCTACTTTTCCAGCCTTAGGGGAGGTATTCCTTTTCCTTTCCTTCACTTTCTTCTACTTGATATTGTTTTCTTTTGGGACGTCCTTATAGCTCAACGCGTCCCAAACTCCCTTCAGATTGTGGTTGTTTTTATAGCGACCTATCATCTTTACAGAGTCCCTGTTTCTCTGGAGCTCTTTAGGTGCTTTTTTAAGTTAAGAGTCTCCACAACCTCCTAATCTTCCAAAGGGTATCTTCGATTTGACCCCGACATAAGTTAGCTAGTACCTTCCAATCCTCTGCAAGAGAATGGAATCTGAACCGTTCCTTCTTCAAATAATTTGGTCCAGAGATATCCAAATTGGAATCTGAACCATTCCTTCTTCAACGAGCTCCCTAACATGACTAGTGATCAAATTGAACATAAGGATTTTTTGATTGGGTTGGCTAACTCTGATGGAGCCAAAGTCGGATGCACGTCCCCGGTCTGGTCAGAATCTTTTCTTCATGTTGTTGGACTAGGGAGAGGAGTAATGTGCAACCTACCATAGATTAGGAAAAGCATGGGGCTAACTTCTTCTGGTAGGGAGCTTTCTTGATTTTGATCTCCTCCTTTTGTAATTTTGTGCTAACTGCTTCTCCTTTTTATTTTGGCAGTAATGAGGGAAGCATTTTGGCTCTATAGGTCGGTTCCTACCATTACTCCTGTTGACAGAGTTGGGGGAGCCGTAGTTTGGCTTCCTAGGTCTACTCCTTCCCTAGCTCCTGCTGGCAGAGCTGGGGGTACTATTGGTGCTTCTTCCTCTACTGCTGTTGCTCCTGCCCCAATTGTTGAATTTCTATTCCTCGGACTTGAGCTGCTTTCCAACAGAGTGCTGCGATGTTCGGGATGACACCCTCGGACCAACTAATGGAGATCTCAAGCTCGTCCTCCTCTCCTTCTTCCTACTCTACAGGGAATAGTCCTCCACTTGTAATAGAATAGGATTTTGAGTATTCAACTCTTTATATTTCTGCACTGCACTATACTGAATATTTTAGAGATCTGTTTGTGACCTCTACTCTTATAACAGCCTTTTCGTATATCGATTTGCATTTTCCTGGTAAGTATTCTATCTTTGCATTGGCATTTTGAACTTGAGGCAAATAACACCAAGTGAGGTCTTGATAAGCTTTATAAACGAAAAACCTTATCTTTTATTCATGTCTTGCTCAAACTATGCTGAAGGGATTGCTAGGGCCTCGTTGCATTTTATCAAGGTCCTTTATGATAATGTCTAGTTGAATTGATGAGTCTGCGAGGTCTACAATGCTTGAGTTGCTTTAGGCATAGAATTTCTTCAAATGACGAATATTCCAAGGTCTCAGGAGTTGTCTTCTTTCGAGATTAGCGAGCTTGTAGCTCCCTCCGTTGTCGATTTCTTGGACTATGCAAGGTCCTTCCCAGCTTCCTTTCAGCTTGGTTAATTGACCTTGTTTGCCAACATCTGACCTTTTGAGGACCATTTCTCCTATTGTGAAATGCCTTGTTTTCACTCTGTTGTTGAAAAAATTTATGACTTTCCTTTTGTAGCTTCTATCAGCTTCCATTACTTTGTTTCTGACCTCTTCAAAGATCAGCTTCCATTACTTTGTTTCTAACCTCTTCAAGGAGGTCGAGGTCTACCCTTCTCTCCTTCTGATTTAAGACTGCATTGTATTCAGTCAGTCTTAGAAACTTCATTCCGACCATGACAGGCATAACTGCCTCTGCACCAAAGCATAGGCTGAATGGTGTTTCTCCAGTAGCCTTTCTATTTGTTGTTCTGTATGCTCAGAGAATGCTTGGAATTTTTTCTGGCCATGTAGGTTTGCAGCTTTCTTTTTCAAGCTCGATGAGCCTTTTCTTGAGTCAATCCAAAATAGTCCTATCTGTGACCTCAGCGAGCCCATTAGCTTGCGGATGAGCCACAGAGGTCAGCCTTTGTTCAATGTTCAAATTCTCGTAGAATGTTTTGAACGGGTAGCCGATGAACTGTCTTCCATTGTCTGAAATTATAGCTGGGGGAATCCTGAACCTACACATAATGCTTCTCTAGACAAAAGATTGGACTTTTGGTGATGAGATTTTTGCCATTGGCTCGGCTTCAACCCATCTGATGAAGTACTCCACAACAACGATTAGGAATTGAACACCCCCCACTCCCTTCGAGAAGGGTCCTAGAATGTTAATACCACAAATATTGAAAGGTACTGATGTGTTGATGGACTAATACCTCGTTGGCAGCACATGTGATTTGTTCCCATGCAACTGCCAGCTCATGCAATTCTGTGTGGGCTTTTCAATGTTCGAAACCATTGAGGGCCAATAATACCCTATTCTTAGTATTTTCTTGGCAACGGTCTTTGCTCCTATGTGTGATCCACATATTCCACTGTGTACCTCCTCAATGACGTATTATCCCTCTTCTTGACTTAGACATTCGAGGAGTGGCCAAGTATATGACCTCCTTTATACCTCGTCATCTCCTATCAGGACATAGCGAGGTGATCATTTTCACACTTGGCGAGCTTTTTAAGGGTTTTGTGGGAGGTCGCCATCATTGAGGAATTTGTAGATTGGATATCTTCTGTCTTCCTGATCCTTTATAACCAAGTTCTCATCTTGGTTTATGCTCGGAGAGTATATTTGTTCCACTAGTAGCTCTGCATTGGTCCTGGCTATTTCTTTGTAGACTTTTGATAGTGCCACTGCATTTTGTTCTTTGGGTATTTGCTCGATGAGGAAATGCTCAAGTTTAGATGTGATATCCCTTACGTTTTTGAGATATTCGATCATGCTGCCCTCTCTAGCTTCGTATTCTCTATCAACCTCGCTGGCTATAACCTGTGAATCAGTTTTAACATGCAATTTCTGCACTTTGAGAGCTTTTATAAGTCTTTAGACTTGCTAAGAGAGCTTCATATTCAGATTCATTATTTGGGGTTGGGAAGTTGTATTTCACAGAGCAAGGGATTCTCATTCCCTCAAGGCTAATCAGTACTATCTGCGCACTTAAATTTTCTTTTACTGTCGAACCATCTGTATACATTGTCCAGACGTTACTTTCACAAGTGTTTGTGAGCTCTAGTGGAGGCCTTGTGCAGTCTTCTACAAAGTCCTGGAGAGCTTGAGCTTCGATTGCTTTTCTTGGCTTGAATTTAATTTCATATCTCAAGAGCTCGAGAGACCACTTCGTTGTCCTGTACGATAGCTTGAGTTTGACTAGAGCTTGCTTTAGCGGTAAATTGGTTAATACTCTTATAGGGTAAGCTTCAAAATAGGGCCTTAATGTCATCGAGGTAACAATAATTAGGTACAAATATTTTTCGAGGTCCGATTATCTAACTTTGGGACCTCTGAGCAATCGACTTTCATAATAGATGGGGAATTGTAAACCTGACCTTTTTACCAGTAGCACTGAGCTAACCATTTTTTCTATTGCAGTGAGATGCATCAGGATCTCCTCCCTCGACCTCGAACAGACAAGCTGTGGTGGTTTTACCATGAACTCTTTCAACTTGTCAAAAGCTGCTTAACAGTCCTCAGTCCAATGGAAGTCCTTTGGCTTTTTGATGACTTCATAGAATTTCTCTGCTTTGTTTGCCATTTTGCTGATAAAGCGCCCTAGTGCTGCAGTCTTTCCTGTCAAGCTTTGGACTTCCTTGATGTTTCGAGGGCGTTCCATGTCCACTAGTGCCTTGATGTTGTCTGGATTGGCATCAATGCCGTGTTCTGATATCATGAAGCCCAAGAATTTCCCTACTAAAACTTCAAAGGTGCATTTTTCTGGGTTTAGCTTCATGCGGGCAGCCTTTAGGGTTTGGAAAATCTCTCTGATGTCCTCAATGAAATCTTTAGAGGTTCTGAACTTGATCACAATGTCGTGCACGTAGACCTCAATATTCCTTCCGAGCTGATTCTTGAATACCTTATGCATAGCTCGTTGGAATTCTACCCCCTACGTTCTTCAGACTGAACAACATTTTTGTATAGCAGTATATCCCGACCTTTGTGATGAATGAGGGCTTTTCCATGTCTTCTACTGCCATTGGGATCTGGTGGTACCCCCTTATATGCTTCTAGGAAGCACAATCACTAATATCCAGCTGTTGAGTCCACCAGTTGATGGATGCTTGGGAGTGGGAAGGAGTCTTTTTGACAATATTTGTTCAGTGTAGTGAAATCCACAAACATCCTTCATGTCCCTTCTTTCTTTGGGACCACGACTAGATTGAAGAAGAGCTTGGACTTCTTAAGCTATGACATCGTTTTGCTTGGGGGCGAAAGTCTTCTTCTTCTGCTTCACCGGTTTGACCCTTGGTTTGAGGCTGACCTAATGTTCAGCAATTTTTCGGCCTATCCCCTCGAGGTCACTAGGCTACAAGGCGAAGACTTTTAGGTATTCTTGAAGGGAGTCCATAAGCTTCCCTTTGATTTTAGGAGGTAGCAACTCTCCTATTTTTATCCTTTTCTCAGGGAATTTTGGGTTGAGGAACACCTTCTCTCGTCGGCCAGCTACTTGGATTCTGTAATCATCATTCCCTTTCAGGAGGTCAATGTAGTTTTCTTTCTCGAGCTCAAACGAGTTCTCTTTGTTACCTTCAGTGATGTAACATTCTGTGGCAAGCTATCTGTCCCCTTCTAGGTCAATCTGGGTATTTCCAACCTAGACTTTCAGGCTGTAGTCTAGCAGAGAGATTTCTGCTCTTAGGTCCATGACCCCGTTTCTACCCAAAATTGCATTATAGGTTCAGGGGGCATCAACCACCATCCAATCCATGACCTTCGTGACCTCTTTGTTCTTCCCGCGAACTATAGTTGGGACACGAAGGATCCCATTAGCGTAGGTCGTGCTGCCATTAAAGGTTGTCAGAGCTGTGTCCGACCTTATCAATGTGCTCTTGTCTATCCCTATCTAGTCAAATGCCTTCCGGTATAGGACATTCATAGCACTTCTAGTGCCACCAGTATTTTGCGTACTAGGAAGTCTCCGATCTGGAGGGACATTGTTAGGGGTTCTAAGTCTTACCCTTGAGTTCGCTTTGACCTTCTTTCGATAGAATTTATTTCAGCAACTGGAGCCCACTGATTCTGGGGGACTGCTGGAGGTGGATTAGCAGGTCTTGTGTTCCTTGCCAAGAACTCTTGCAGGTGGCCCTCCTTGATTAGCCTCTCAATCTCACATTCGAGGTCGAAACAATCCTCTGTGAGATGACCGTGGTCCTTGTGATAGTGGCAGAACTTGGCAGGGTCTCTCTTGGCCACAGGACTTTTCAGAGGTCTTGACCGCTTCAGGAGACCTCTCTTTTCCATGACCACCAGAATTTCAGCCGGTGAGATCTTCAGAGGAGTGGTCACGAGGTTGGGGCTGATCTTTCTTTTCTTGTCTAAATTCCTCCTTTTGAGTGGAGGTCATTCCTGTCCCTTTTTGAGGACTGAGGGCTTTCGGTTGCCCTTTTGTTGTCTTTTTCGGTGGTTGAGGCAAAGCTAGGGGTCTTCTTTTGGACCGTTATTTCCTCAGCCTTTATTAGTTTTCTAGGAGCGACTGCAGCTCCTTTATGGGTTTTATTTTCTCCTCGGCCAGCCTGAGGGCTAACATTGCAAACCCAGGTAGTGATTTAAATGGCATCATGCTTCAGCTCAATCTCCACTGCTTCATCATTGAAGCAACTATAATAGCTTCTTGTACTCTCTCCAAACTTTTGCTTGATGTTGAAGAGGTCGTTACTGTCTTTCTCGCACCTCGTGTTGCTTTGATAGTTTTTCAGAAACAGCTCTTTTAGCTGCATCCAGCTTGAGATGCTCATCTCCGGGATGCCTTTGAACTAGGACTGGGCCTTCTTGGTCAGTTTTGACCGAAAGGCTCTGCACTTAACATGGTCAGGGTATTCGAACATCTCCATGGAAGACACATATCTGTCTATGTGCTATAGTGGTTCCCCTGTGCCATCATATTTTACCTCTAGGTTTGTTGCTTTAAATCCTATTGGCATCCGAGCTATTTGGATACTGTGGACAAATGGTGAGAGCTCCGAAAGGTCCACATTTCTCTGTATCTTTTGCTCTACATTTCTTTCCTGATTGGCAGGGGGAGTTGCTCTCCTCAGTGGATTAGGGGCTACAACTCGAGCATTATTGCCTGTTGTTTTGATCAAGCTTCGTCGAGGTGGCATCCTTTCTCCAAGAGGAGTTTGTAGCAAGCTCTCCTGCACTTCAAGATCCTACCTCTGGTTTCGTGACATTGTTGCCCTGTTAAGCCTATCTCTTAGATCGCAACCCCTTCCGTTGTTCAGGGTCCTCTAAGGTCGGTCACAGGTTGAGTTCTCCCCTTCTATGACCTGCTCTTGACCTACTCCTCGACATGCTTCATTAGGTTGGAGGTCATTCCTTGCTTCTTCGATCTACTTCTCTAAGGAAGGGCTGGCTGTGCTTTTGCCTGGCCTTGTGCTGGCTGTGAATCTCTCCAGGAGGGCACTGTAGTAAGTCTCATGGACATATAATCTTGCCTGCCAGAGATTTCTTCCAGGGCTGCCACCATTCGTTCCAGGAGGTCCGCTGGAATTGATATCTGTGTTCTCCTAGATCTTTGTGGCCTGGGATTATTGCCATTGGTAATAGGATTAGGGTGCCCCTATTCGGGCCTCTCTTGTACAAGTGGAGGGTTCATTGGGGCCCTCCGAGATGGGCCAGACTATGATGGCTGTGGTGGTTCCTACTTTGCGGCCGAGACTGGGCTATTGCTCTCCACCAAGAGTGGAGCTTCAGGCACTGTTTCACTGGTGCCCAGCTGCGGCCTGCCGGGTGGTCTTCCCAGCGTGGTGGTTGAACACGTATTGGCTGTGATTGAGTCATCAGGCTTTTTTATTTGTTTTGTGAATTGAAGAAAGCTAAGCTTTTCATTTGACTTCCCACAGACGGCTCCAGAAGTGATAGGGCTCAATTGGGAACTCCAGGTCACCCAAAACCGTGATGACGTCAATGACTGCAACCTGAGAAGAAAGTAGGGATGGTCACCGAAGGTGGCTATGTCCGGGGAAGAGCTCCGATGCCTAAGTCAGTATTCCGAGAGTAATCGAGTGTAATTAATTCTCAAAAGACCGTTCTCCTTGTCCGTAGACTGATTATGATTTGATTGTATAAAAGAAATCAATTACCTCTCCGATTAGGACTCTGCTATCACATGACAGTGGGCAATTAGGATAGTTGTGAGATTATAGAATCCCACCAACTACTCTTAGAATCGTGGAGTTTTCCTAAGTTGGGATATCTTGCCATTCACTTCTCTGTTCAAGAGCTACGAGCTCGCTAGCCGATCTCTAGACCAACTTTGGGACCTACCCATGGACATCGAAGGTCTCGACCGTCTCTTCTGGGAGGTCGAGCTGTGTGATCGCAGGCTCATGAGGGTTGCAAGGAGTCGTGCACAGTTGGTCGTGGCATGGAAGATGTATGAGACGAGTTAGGAGTTACCAGTTGGTGGTTCGAGGTATGGTGGCACCTTTCTTGAGCTCATTTAGGAGGTCGGGGGTAGCAGGTTACTGCCCATCTATCATTGTCGACTTCGTGAGTCTAACTTTCAAGTATTGAAGGTTGGAGCCTTGGGCTCATTTGGGTTGACTTCTGTCTGAATCTTGCCCATTTATGTTGACTTGTCAGAGGCGTACCCATTTCTTCCATCATTCTCCTAGGATTTAGTTTATCTTTCTAGGTTTTAATATAAAAATATATTAAAAGTTAATAACTAAATATTGCGAATAAGATTTTTATTAATATTTTATTAGTATAGAAGAGTGTCACACAAATGAATAACGGTAGATCCAGACTTGTGTAAGATTGCGAATAAGATTTTTATGAATATTTTACTAGTATAGAGGAATGTCACACAAATGTATAACAGTAAATCCAACTCATGTGATATGTAGACATAGTTGACGTAATTGATTAGGAATATTGGTTAACCTTATCTTCTTTTATACCCGAGAATGTATGACATGAAAAGAACCGTTAGTTCAGTATAAATTTTATGTCATATTTTAATTTTAGGTTGTCTTGAATTGCCTATCCTATTTCTTAAAATAATTAGATTTTTACTATTAAATCCCTTTAACATCCACTTAAATTAACATTAATGTGAAGGATATATAATTTAATAACTTATATGAAAATCAAATGACTACATAAATTTTTGATTAGATCAACATGTTAAATTCAATTCTAGACGAAGAAGAAGGGAGTATAACTTAAAAGACTACCAAACCATCTCTACGTACATAATGAAAGTCAAATCTTTACAAGAAGTGCATTAATTTTTATGTGCAATAAGTAATTAAATTCTTGCCCCTCTTGCATTGCATGAGTCCTAAATCAATACAAATTACACCTGTGAAACTGGGTGGCACTTGAACTGGGGCAAATTAGAAGATCTCTCTTCTCTCTAGCAGAAGAACTCCATCAATATGTTCAATTCTAGCTAGGGTAGTAGAACCATTTATATCAACAAATAAAAAGAAAAGAATATACAGACAATAATTAATTAATTACTATATATTTTACATTCACACTGGCAGATCAGGTTGAAGAGGAAGTTCCATGCAACTCGATAATCTGTATACAATCTGTGACATGTCCGGTCGAGCTTCTGAATTCGGAAGCAACGCATGGTTCGCCACGTCCGTTAAAACCCTCAATTGTTCCATATTTACATCCCCAATTTTATTATCATTATTATTATTCATCAGTTCCGGATCCAAAATCGCAACCAAATCATCCAAATTTTCCGTCTTCCGGCAATCCTCCGTCCACTCCGCAAGTGTCGATGAGCCTTGAGTGGATTTAAGCCCCGTGAGGAGCTCCAGCAGTAAAACTCCGTAGCTATAAACATCGCATTTCTGGGACACGAGACCCGTGTTCAGGTAATAGGTATCGACGTACCCTAGGGAGCCTTTCACTGCGGTGGGAGTTCCGACGGTCTGGGAGTCATTTCCCAGCTTGCATAACCCGAAATCGGCTAGTTTAGCGTGATCGTCGTCGATTAGTAGGATGTTGGATGACTTGACGTCGCGGTGGATGACAGGAGGATCTGCGACGGAGTGGAGGTAGTCGAGTGCACGGGCGATGTCTAGGGCTATGTTTAATCGATTGCACCAGGAGAGTGGCCCCGAGGATTGGCCTTCGTGTGTGTGCATTCGATCGAAGAGGCTCTTGTTTGGAATGTATTCCAAGAGAAGAAGTTGTTCTCCTGCTTAATTTGATTTGGCTTGTTCAGCTAAATCATGCATACCGAAAGGAAAGGGGAAAAAAACAAACAAAGTTGAAGAAGATATCTAAGACATTTTGATATTCTTGAAAAAATATAATAATAAATTTTTTAAAAAAAGGTATGAGTACTTTCTTTCTTTACTTTTATTAAAATTTCTATAAAATTTGGCTAAGGATTTTGTTGTGCTATGAGAAATTAATTTACCGGTTATAAATTTTTCATACTATTAATATGAGCTTAATGCATAATCTCACACAAAAGCCACGTACAGGAGACAAAATTCAGTACAATTTGAAACAAAACCCCGTTGGCATTGATACCTTCCTCTGAGGAAAGAACAAACAAAAACATAGACATTTTCCAATGGCGAGTAAACCCAGGCATATGTCCTAATCAATTGCAAACATTTCATAGTCCTTGTTGATCACTAAGATCTTTTTTATCCCAATTAAAAGTTCATGAATCAAATATTTGTATTTTTGTCATGAGTTCCAAAACTTTGGGCATTGCATGCCATGATGAGAGGACGACTGTATTCATCATATTATTTACTTCTGTTTCTGAGAAGTATTACTGCATTTTTTTCAAAATTATATTATGAAGACTCAATATCGTAAGTAATTACTTATTAGTTTTTATTATTATTCCCCCCTCTTTTTTTTTTTTTAAAAAAAAATTGCTTAAATTTAATATTTCTTTTAATCCACCATTTCCCTAACCCTATACACCCGTGTCCCATCCATCGAAGATTAATTATGATTCACTAATTATCCTTGTTGTGTTTTGAATTCAATATTTTTTTCTTTCCAATACGATAATGAGACTTGGACAAATTTATTATTAATATTAATAAGTTCCATGCATATAACTCTAAATTAAAGAGATAAAAGCTATAAGATCTATATATGTTAATGAATTGAAATATTAAGAATTAATGAAGCTGCTGGATAATTAAAGAACAACGTGAAATATTGGTTACGATTTCTGATAAATCTTGAGAAGAGTAAGAGCATACCTTGCTCCAAGCAGAACCCCATTAAGCCAACCAAATTAGGGTGTGATATCCTAAGCAAGACAGAGACTTCATCAAGAAACATTTTCTGACTCCCACCTCTCTCTTCCAAGACACGTTTAACAGCTCCTAATTTTCCATCACCAAGCTCGGCAAGATACACAAATGAAGTTGCGCCAATACCTATCTGAATCTTGAAATCTTTCGTAGCAATTTTCAACTCTTCCAAAGCATAAGTCCTTATAGAGCAAAACTGGCCATCTTTAGAAGTACTTTTTGATGATATATCTTTAGACTTCTGACCATCAAGCACTCGACTTTGATTTTGATGGGCTCGTCCTGTCTTTGTTGCTTTTTCTGCTTCAAGATATACTGCCCATCTTCTCAAAAGAATAGTTACAATTATCACCACTACCACTGCTCCAACAATCCAAAAATGTCTTGGATTTGTTTTGACAAAGAAAGACATGATTTTCTTCATAAGAATTTCCTTTCTCTAACTAAATATATATGCATAGATCATTGAAATGTTTTGGGAAAGAGAGAAGAAAGAGATGATGCAAGAATTAGGAGAAGAGAAGATTGGTTGGGTGCATGATGAAGATCCTCCAAATTGGCAAGGATTAGAGTTGAAAGTAACTAATTGTTGTCTTATCCCCTTAGCATGAGTGTGAGCTCAAGGGTCTTAATTTTGTCCTCATGCCCTTGAAAATTTTTCATTAATCAAAACATAAGGAAATTTTCAAAACAGAAAAAGGTTTTATATATGGCTTGGATAGATGAGTCTTGGACCACGTTTATATAACTATTCTACTATAATACTTTTATTTTGGTCTTTTTAGAATTGAGTATATATAATACTCCCTCCGTCCGGAAATAAATGTCTATATTTTCATTTTTAATTAACTGAAAATAAATGTCTCATTTCTTAATAAATTAGTTAAAATTTTCTTAATAAAATTGATATTACTGAGCATAAAATGAATTAAGTTAATTCATTTTCTTAAAATATGTGCAAATCAAAATGAAACATTCAACTCCAGACGGAAGGAGTATATGCTAGTAATTAGAGTTGTGAAGTGTTTTCTTCTTTAACCGCATAGTTTGGGATAATAAGTGGCTTGCTTTCACTTACTAAGGTCATGAATTTGACTCTTTCCGTTATGTTATAAAATTTCACAAACAAGCCTTTACCCTGTGTAAAGTTAGAAGTAATAGACACATGTCCTTTCGGGAATAGTCTAGTGGGTGAAGTGGTGAGTTTGGAAAGCAAAGGTTTCATGTTTGAACCCCTCAAATGCCTTTCTGGATTGAGTCGATCAAACGCCTGGGCTGGTTTGCCTCATGTCATCCTTTGTCAACAAAAGTTACGAGACGTGATTCACTTAGAACACATCCTTATATGGCAAATAATTAAGGGACATGTAAATCAATATAAGAATTCCGAATGCTAAAGAAAAGGTGTTTTCTTATGCGCATCTGAAAATTTAATCTTGTTATACACATTCATATAGCTCTTCCAACTTGCTTGTTATTAGCATTTTGGCCAGATTAGGCCTTTATATAAATCTAATAAGACATCCATATTTGACTAGCTTTAAATGAGTAATTTTTAAGGGTTATGGTTACTCAAATCTTTATAAATATCTACTAGTTTTTGCGTTTTAGGTTAAAGAAATGAAATATATCTCATGATCCTTCTAACAGAAAATTATTCCTTTTCTCTGTCCCTTTCTCTACTCATCCTTTGGTGTATGGATTTGAGGTGTGGAATGCATGAACAATTCTAGTTAGATTAATGCATGGACAACTCTAGTAGAAATTTACAATTACAATTCGAGAAAGGTAAAATGAAATTTTGTCGACAGAACTGAATATTCTATACTTATAAAAGCTCCAACTTCGAAATACGATGATGATAAGTAAAAAAAAGATAATAAAATAAATAACTTTGGCTAGAGCTTACATTGCACCAATCTTCACTTTTTTCTTTTTTTCTTTTTTGCTCTATTAATAATTGCAGTATTTTAACCATTCATTTTGTTAGCAAACTTCAACAATCTTTTTTCTGGGTGTTTTCTTTTATTTATGTGTAAGGTTAATCGACATGTTTGTTTATAACCTTTATAAATCAAGGTCTTTTCCTACTGTGAAAATTTTGCATAGTCGTATGAGATTTGGATCATTTTCTAATTGATTGATTGAATCATTTTAAAGTAAGTAATAATTAATTCAACCTGTTCTTTAGAGAGATGCATTAAAAAAGTGTATAAGAAAATTATTTTTAACTCCCCTTCCCCTTTCCTAGTAG
>JAOXNR010053661.1:0-13826 GCA_028571225.1 Parsonsia alboflavescens | reverse complement strand
AGAAAAGCTGAAGAAGAAAGGTTCATTCACTTTTCAAATGATTCTCCTTCTTTGTTGGAACCTGAGCCATATCGACTCTGCATTTGTAATAAAAGGATGGCTTATTCTTGGCTGGAAAGGACATGCCCTATTGTACGTTCTTTTCAATTTCTTCCTGATGACTTTTATGGTACTACTACAATGTCTAGATTTCTTTCAAGATTAAAGTTCGTTAGAGTGCTAGATTTGTGGAAATTTGGTTTTTTCTGGTTTCCTAAGGAAATAGTATCCCTTGTATGTTTGAGATACCTAGCTATTTTTTGTAGTGCAGAAACTATTCCTTCATCAATTCATAAGCTCTGCAACTTAGAAAGTTTTCATGTCAAGAGCTGGCAAAATTTTCTTCAGTTTCCTCATACTATGTTGAAGATGAAAACCTTGAGGAATGTAGATGTTGTTGGTTCAGCAGTGGCCACCATATCTTTAGATGAGGATCAGGAAGCCAATGGGTGCTCCAAATTAGAAAATCTTGATAGCTTTTCCACGTTGTACATTTGTCATGCAGAAGATGCAGAAAAAATCTTGGGAAGATTTCCAAGTATACGGAATCTGAAACTTCAATTCTCAAAATCATGGGACTGTAGAAGGGATTGTGATCAGTTTTGGATGTTGAGCTTTCCCAGCAAACTTGAGTCATTGAATTTGCAGTTTTCTACGAAGGTAGCTCATACTTGTGCATTCAGCTTCCCGACAACTCTGAAAAAATTAACCTTGTCAAATTTCAACTGTTCATGGAGCAAAATATCAGGCATTGGAAAGCTTCCCAATCTGGAGATTCTCAAATTGCATAATTGTGCTGTTGAGGAGGGAATGTGGGGTGTTGGAGAGGAGGAATTCTTGAAACTCAAATACTTAAAATTATCCATTTTGAAGATTTCACACTGGGAGGCGTCCACTTGTTCCTTTCCTTGCCTTGAGGTACTTGTTGTCAGAAATTGTCGTTTGCTTGAAAAACTCCCATCAATGTTTGAATATCTCGAGACCTTAAAGATGATTCAAGTTCGTCGGTGCTCCAAAGATCTGTGCACTTCAGTTAAGAGCATTGTTGATGAACATCAGGACAGGGGCAATGAAGTTGAAGTTCTAATCTCAGATGTACTTGATGACGATAGATGGTAAGCAACTTTGAATTTGTTTTTTATTGTTCGACCATGTTTTGTAATAGCAGCAAGGCTAAATTTTCACCAAAATTGGATGATTTTTCATTTTGATATGAAGTTTCATTTGTTTCAGTCAATCCTCAAGTGTGCTCGCCACCGCAACAGCATCTTCAAACAGTGTTTTTGTGGGAAAGGATATTGATGTGTTGGGGCTTCTTTATCTTCGTCCGAGCTACCAAACGTTTAAATTCAAGAAGAACGATTACTTCCGACCGATTGAATTCGAGAAGAAAGATTACTTCCAAACGTTTGATTCCGTGAAGAAAGATGACTATGTAACACACAATGTTGGAGAGCCTCATCAATTTGACAAGAAAGGTCACAGAGAGAGATCTGTAGCCTGTCTAAAGAAAAGAAGGCATGTCCCGAGGCTGTGGAGAACCAACCAAGTAATGAAACACAATTGTCAAGCAAGACAAGCTATAATGTCTCGCCACAGAAAAGAGCAGATGAAAAGTGATGGATAGATATTGTTCCATGCAGTTTCAAAGGATAATGTCCCTTATGGGAGGAACTTTTCCTTGATGAGATACACTTACTTCTGTGCTCCCTGAAATTAAAGAAACTGAATTGGTACTGATTTGCTATGGAAGGATTGATAATGCTTTTCTTGAACTTTCAAAAAGGAGAGATTTAGCTCCGCCGACATTAATATTACAATATTAATTGTAATATTTTAATTACAATTGTGATCTAAGAACACTTTTGGCATTTCTACAAGCCAGAGATGAGAAGGGCATATATTATTACATGAAAGGTCCAGGCTCCACAATTACTTTTATATTATCTATAATATACTAAAGTTCGTCTTCAGATCCTGAGGAAGAGAATAAGGGTGCCAAGTACTCAGACCCCTGATTCAAGATTGGATCCGATTCGCAAGGTGGTACAATTCTTTTATGCAGCAGCGCCTCTATTCCTGGAAACTTCCTTTTCCGTCCACCCCTAGGTCTTGACCTAAATTGTTCATGGGATTCTTCAATATCTCCCTGAAGATTGAACCAATTATTATAAATAGTCAGTTTTCTCCTGTCATTTACATAGGTATGATGTTATATGATTGTAAAAGCAGCTTGAAATAGGACACTTACATGAGTATAGACATGGCATGCCGATCTCTGACATGCTTGAATGAAAATTTCATGCCACATCCAGGAAAGCTACAGGAGAAGGGCTTTAGCCCCAAGTGAGCAGCTTTGATGTGTTGATTTAGGTTTGATATCTGCAGTCAATTAGATGGACTGGAACATATTTAAGTGTCCAATATCAGCATTTGGCCTGAAGAAGAAGTCCCGCGGAAGATACTGGCTCCTTACCTTGGAAAACATGCGAGGACAATCATCATAGCTACATTTTATTCTGTCCGAAGAAACACCTGCTTCATGCAAGCGGAGGTGGCGCTTCATGTTCTTCTTCAACTACTTGGTCCCACATTTCTCACAAATAATATGCTGGTGACGTGAGTGAACATGTTCCTTAAGGCACTGCTCATTTGTAAAGTATTTCATACAGCCAGGTTCCGAACAGAATGCCTCCACAGTCTCCAACTTTACTGAATTACAGAAAGGATTGCAGCAGAGTTTAAAAATTGACTACTGCTTCTCAGATTATAAACAAACAATGAATGCGCACACTCCCAAAACCACGGCTAATAAATGGAGGGGCTAAAAAAAAAAAAAAAGGAAAACCTTGAATTGAATATTCCAACAGAGGACATACCATGGCAATCCCCATGTTTTTGCAATTTGGAAGCAAATTTGAACACCTTCCCACACCCAATCTCAGAGCAGACATACTGCTTTGGACTCTCATCATCAATAGAGGAAGCCTCTGCATGAAATTCTTTCATGTTACCTTGAACAGTTGCAACTATCCACGGGACACTCAAACAATTTCCCCTGATGCTGAAGCAGGTGCCTAGTCAAGTGATCCTTTCTTCTGTAGCTGGAGTGACAATCATCCACAGGACATGTAAAAGACCGCTGCACCAGAAATGAAAATGCATAATAATTAATTTAGGCTCCACGACAATAAACTGAAAGAAAATCCTCAAACCTCAATGCTCAAGAAAGTGTGCTTGAGGCTCGCTTGATGGATCTTCTCAGGAGGTCCCCCTATCTGGTACTAATCGATTCAAGTTAACTTTTGGCCTCTGCATTTTGGAGTTCTTTTTGGGATCCAGTGCTTCACGCCCAATTGGAACTTCAGAAAATCAGATTGAAACAAATCAGTCCTCAACATAATTTCAGCAGGAAAATGGCAGGACAAGGCAATCATTGGACCGACATGTTAAGAAAAAGGTAGAACAAGGAGGTATTGCTACATTTTTACCAGGGAGAAATGTTACTTTTTTATTGGAAGTCCAAACAAACAGTGATAATGTATAAAAGGAATACACCAAGCCGTTTGAGGGAAGAACACATAATAAAATACACCAAAGCAAAGAAAAGAAAAGGGATTTTGAACTACCTCGAGTGATGGCTTTGCATATGCTGCTTTTTAAAACAGACAAACATTCTTCTTTGGTCCGTCCGCTATCCCTTCATCCCCCTCGTCCACCTCCTTTAGCTCATCCTCATTTGTATCGTGAACAATAAATGCATAAATAACAGTTCTCCATATCCAAAGGCAACACAGGAACAAAAATAAAAAAGAACTCATTAACAACTACTGACTGAGAAGGCCCCTTTCCAAACCAGATCAATCCCCAACCCTGGAAAAAAAAGAAGAAGAAAAATTGAGGGGCAAAGGAACCTGATGCTGAGAGAGGATATGAGTCGAGTTGAGGGACTTCTTGGAGCGGCAGATTCCACAGTATTGGCAATAGTATCTTCGTATGTCTCTGACTATAACCGTTATACCACTCTTCTCTTCAACCATTTAAACCCAATTCCTGTCCAACAATCAAATGGAGTTATCAGTATCTATGGAGCACCGTGGCGGGCAATCAAAGAGCGCCGCAGCACAAATCGAACTTTCACTTATCGTATGGGAGATTTCGTGGTTCTACTGTCCTTTTTTTAGGGTTTCAGTTTTTCTTACCGCCATTACTTTTTTTTTTAATTTAAATATTTCGTCATATGGTATATATACTTAATTAAATACTTGAAACAGGCAAAAGAAAGTTCGAAATACATAATAGTACATGATTTCTTCGAAGAGAAACGAGGTGTGCGAAAAAGAATAGAGGATTTAAAAAAAAACAGAAGCGCCTTTTTGTTTCTTCATCTACAGATCAAGAAGTTAGAAGGAAGGAGAGATCTTAAAACGGGGAACTGGGAATTACCTTTTGAAATTTTATGTAGACGGTCCAGAGGAGAGATGTCCGGGATGAAGCCCGGTTGCCTGGTGCTGAGTGCCGCTTCCTAGTTCCGGTCTTCCCCGCTTCGCCAAGTTGCTTCAGCTTCTTCTTCAAAGTGTCAAGATGGCACGCTTAATTTACCATTTAAATTTCGATCAAAACGACGTAGTTTAACTAGAGAGTGATTTCTGTCCTTCAAGCTAGGTCTCTAGAATTTCCAACAATTTCTTGGATTTTTGTGGCTCAGGCGTAAAATCAGCAACTTTCTTCAGGGACAACAAATTCAGGAAAGGAGAACTGAGGAAGCAGGCAACCCCCTGTTTCATCATAATAGGGTCAGAGTTCTTTGCAGAATCACTTGGCCATTGGACACAGAATGAAACAGTCTTGTCTCGTGATGAAGCTTGAAAAGCACCCGATGCAATGAGGTAACAAGGAATTTACTTCTTGAATCAATTTAATAATGCAACCAATAATATTTTACCATTTTGTTTTTCTGTTTTAAAAAGCTAGCAGGTATAGACTTTTACCAGGTTTTATATATATGTAATTTAAGTTAAGATCAAAGACTTCTATTTCTCCTGAATTCTGGAAAAAAAAAAACACAGAATTTCAGTTTCATCTTTGGAGATTTCTCAGGGAAAGAAATCAGAAATAATGTTTCCCCCTTCTGCTGATGAGGTGCTAAGGGAAATAGCTAGTTTTAAGGACAGAAATCCACACCTCACTTCTGAATGAGTGATCAAGAACTTGTCAAAAAAAGAGACGTTCTTATTGGTGATTTCCAACGAAAAACGCGTGCAGTTAAGGCCGAGGTCAGAAAGCTTCATTTCCCAATTCCCAAATCATCAAGGTGTCATTTCCCTGTTACTAATGCATGGAGATTCATTGATTTCCTCGTGGAAAACTTGGGAAACCTGAAGGAGACATTAATCTCTAAAGACAATTTTCTTCCTTTTGCAAGGGATCTACTATTGACCTTTCAAGAGGAGCTAGTCTCACTCATTTCATCTATCCCAAACATACAGGATATGCTAAACGAGTTTGAAGAACTGATGGAATTGTCCAAATTACTAATGCAGCATACCATGCTGATTATGTCATTGATTCCTGCCAAATGTTTGACCTTCTTATTTGGTATAATGTAATTTGTCTTTCTGACATCATAGAAGAAATTAAATTCATTAAGAATCAGACCAAGAAGATTATGTCCAGCCAGATATACACCAACAGAATCCCCAATGTTACAGTAAATTCGGGTTACATTTATCTTGGGCAAGCTTACACTTCCAACTTAGATATAGTAGTGGTTGGTTTCAAGGACGAGGAAGAAACAATAATCAATCGACTTACTAGAGGATCCTTGCAGCTTGACATTGTCTCGATTGTTGGCATGTCAGGACAAGGTAAGACAACTCTTGCCAAGAAGGTATTTAATAGTCCTTTAGTTCAATGTCATTTCAGCGAACGTGCTGGGTGTTTTGTTACTCAACTTTATAATGTTGAAAACTTATTGATGGATATTTTGAGAGATATTGATGGTGGAATTCATAATTTGAGGAGTGAGGACTTGGCAGAAAAAGTCAAAAAATGTTTAAGTGGACAAAGGTACATCATCATCATGGATGATATCTGGGACATCACTGCATGGAATGCATTAAAAGAATCATTCCCTGATGACAATAATGGTAGCAGAATTTTGTTCACAAGTCGAAATAAATCTGTTTTCAATTCTCATCTCCTTCATCCACTCTCTAATGAGGAAGGTATGGACTTAAGCAGAAGTTGCTTCTCAAAGATGGCTGGCCTTCGAGTTTCTCATCTGACCTAAAACTGATTTTAGACAAACTGATTTTAGACACTTGTGATGGACTACCTCTTTCTATTGTTGCTATTGCAGGTATGCTTTCACGGGTATCTGGTGATTTTGAGTGGAGGCAAATTGTACAAAATCTAAACTCAAAGCTTGCAAATGGGTGCATGGATATACTAGAATTAAGTTACAAGAACTCACCAGATTTTTTCAAGCCCTGCTTTCTTTATCTTAGTGCGGTAGGAAAGGCCAATGTTTTCAAGGTTCATAAGTTTATTCATTTATGGATTGCGGAAGGGTTTGTACAACACTCTAGAATAAAACTCTCAGAGGAATTGGCAAAGGAGTACTTAGAGGATCTTGTTTCAAGAAGCCTCATAATTGTAAATAAAAGAAGTTTTAGCGGTGGGTAGATCAAAGAATGCTGTATGCATGACCTAATTTAGGAATTGTGTTTTAGAAAAGCTAAAGAGGACAGGTTCATATATTTTCCCGAGGCATCTGAACCCGTCATTTGTGTCAATATCGTCTATGCATTGATGATGTACAGATGCTCTATTCTTGGTCAAAACCTGCAGCTGCAGCTGTCCGCTCTCTACACCTTCCTGCTTCTGGTTATATCCTTTATACTTATGAGTTAACCTCTGCCTTTTTAATCAGCTTGAGGTTTCTTGGAGTGCATGACTTGGGAAGTCTTGATTCTCATCACTGTTTTCCTGAAGAAATAGCTTTCCTTATTGTTTTGAGGTACATTTGTATTTACTGTGAAGTAGAAGCTGTCCCCTCATCAATAGGTAAACTCTATAACCTAGAATTTTTGCAGCTTGTAAGAAAGAAAAGAGTAGAAAGTATAATTCAATTTCCACACACATTCGGAAGATGAAAAGATTGAGAAATGTAGATGTTGGTCCAGGGGCTATTATGTTATTCGATGATTATGATGCAAATGTGTGCCCTCGATTATATGATCTTGATAGCTTTTCCTCATTATATGTTTGTAATGTAGAAGATGCAGAAAAAATCCTGATAGGATTTCCTAGATTTAGGGGGCTGAAATTGGTATTTTTAGAATTATGGGGTTGCAGGAGGAACTGTGACAAGTTTCAGGTGTTGAACTTTTTAAGCAAGCTCGAACCACTAAATTTGCAGTACTCTCCCCAAGAGGCCCACAATTGTGCATTCAACATCCCCACAAGTCTTAAAAGTTTGACATTGTCTATGTCCTACCGTTCATGGATTGAAATATCAGCTATTGGAAAGCTTCCCAATCTTGAGATTCTCAAATTGTTGAATTCTGCCATTGTGGGGAAAAGGTGGGATGTGAAAGATGACGCATTTTTGAAACTCAATTACTTGAAATTGTCCAGATTATATATTTCATATTGGGAAGCATCCACTTCTTCCTTTCCCTGCCTTGAGCTGCTTGTTGTAAGAGATTGTCCTTCCCTCGTAGAGCTACCATCAATTTTTGGAGACAGCATGACCTTAAAGATGATTGAAACTTTAAGGTGCCACAAATGTCTTGGCACTTCAGCTGAGAGCATCCTCAGTAGCCAACTGGACCTGGGAAATGAAGACCTCGAAGTTCTAATCTCAGATGTCCACATTGAAGATAATGTCTGAGTAATTTAATATTGAAATTCTTTTCATTCTGTCATATTCAGTTATATGGAAATGTTTTCGCAAGAAACACTAAAAGAATAGTAATGCTATAAAATCTTTAGAGATGCTGAGAACAAACACAAACAAGAATTTCTATTTTGTCAAATTTTCTTGATCAGCCTTTTCTTTCCGGAAGAGATTTCTGTTTTTCTTATCAAACATATGCAAAAAGATCATGATTTGGCAATTGAAATTGAGAGTTTGGTAACTTTACTGGGAAACATATACTTGAATTTTTTGCCAATTGAAAGAGGAGATCAAAAGAGTAACACACTGTTGATTCAACATTTCATGCGACGTGGTAGATGATATGTGCTTTTGATTTTCATTTGATATAAAGCTATCATATTATTTCAGTTTCTCGTCAGTCTTGCTTATCCCTGGCCACCACTTCAAAATGACATCTTCTAGCAGATCAAAAAAGTTATGTAATTCTGGTCTTCTCCATATTGGTAGAATGCCACACTGCAGTTGCAGATCAAAAATGTTCTGTAATCTTGATTTTCTACACAACTATGATAGAATGCCACACAACAGTGGTAGATTATTGGACAATGAAGTCTCTTATGATGAAACTCATGAAGTTCAAAAGCCTCTTGGATTAGACAAAGTTGCCGGTGAAACTCATGATGTTCAAAAGCCTCTTGGATTGGACAAAGTTGCCGGTGAAACGCATGATGTTCAAAAGTCTCTTGGATTGAAGACTAAAGGTGTCATTGAGAGATTTGTATCATGTTTTGATAAAATATATGCTTGAAGTGAAAGTAGAACCAACATTATACTGAAATATAATTTAAAAGCATGACAAGTGATTATGCTTCGACACAGTAGAGTGGAGCTGAAAATGGATCAATAGATATTCTTCCATGTGGTAACTATATACTATTTGAAGGAAAATCTACATTTTTGACAGGATTTCTTCGGATGAATAGATATTAAAAATTTAAGAAATTAAGAAACATATTTGGCGGAGATGTATAATGTTCATTTAGATCCACAGCTGACTGAAGTTTTAACACTTCAAAGGCATGCTACATAGTTGTTGCTTTCTAAATTTTCTAGACATCCTGAAATGACCGTGTAAAGTCTTGTCATTTTGCTTGGAAGTAGTTTCAACATCTATTAGTGGTCAATGTTGTGTCATGTCATTCGATCTATAGGATATTGTTCTGAACTAAGACTGATCCCTAGGAGAAAAATGTTTTACAATTATTCATGAGTTGAAATTCCTCAGTGGCACAATGATCTATAGCCGGGTGCTTATTGGCATAGCTGATTGGATTACGGGTATCATCTGATACACTTCAAATTCGCATTTATCCCAGTTATCAAAGAGTTTGTTAATACAGAGAGAGTGCATAGACAGAATATATTGTCCCTAGCTGATTTTCCAAAATAACAGAAGCAAATCATAGGGTGAGATCATAACTGAATCTAATTTGTGTTTTGCTATTTGCAGATAAGCTACAGCTGACCTTGAGGAGAGATTTATGCCTGACTTCGGAATAAAACTACTGGATGAAATGGAAGTTCCTACTGGATGTTTAAGCTTTGTAAGATCTACATTAGAAGTTCTTGTCCATGAATTTCTGGGTTTAGGATTGTCTTAAACAGATCAGCATATGGATCCTCTTCTGTTCCCAAATCTTTAATACAAATTTTATTAATAACCATACTTCAGCTGTTTCTTGAGACTAGCATTGAACCTGGTGGTCGCTTGAGACTTGCCTTTGTATTGACCGGGTATGCCCGGTGTAATTGTGTTTTGTATAACCACTGCTTCTTGGCAGATGCTACAGTGTACTTGGCAAATGCATTGATGTAGAGTCCCAGGTATGGACAATGTACCTATATACATTACTACTATTGATCATAAAACACTTACATTTTGATCAAAAAGAAAGACCACTATTTCTTTATAATACTTTCTATTTTAGTTCTCCACATCTTAAAACTAAGCTATTGGATATGAGCAAAATTGTTTAACAGTAAGAGTCCCCTTCACATTTTGACCTGCACACACCTCACATTTTCTTCTTTTAAGCATTATATCTCATATGTATTTTTGCGTGACGGAGAAAGAGAGGGATTTGAATACAAGACCTCTAGCTCTATAGAGGAGTTTAGCTGGATTTCCCCTATCCAATCCTTTAAGAGGAGTTTTCCTGTTTGTCAGTTATTTATCCACCTTGGTGTTATCAGTCATCTGACAGTCCACCCTCTTAATTGTATTCTTTATTCTTTGGTGTAATCTTCTTATCTGCCAATTTCTTTGGTGTTATCAAAAGGAGCTGATATGACATAAAAAGGAATCCCTGTGGAGCTTCATCAGGACACTGCTTCCTTCTGCTCCGGTTTTTAGCAGCGAGCTATCATTTTATTGGACAGTCCCCTCATTATATTGCGATTTGGCAGCTTCCTGCTTTCTTTGCATAACTCTTTGTTCTCCAGAGAAGTCTGTTCCGTGGTTGTCCCAGGGACATTCTGAAGTTTGTAGTAGAGAGAATCTATGGCAGGAGAGATGAATTTCCTTCATTGATGAATTAATAAATAACAATCAACCATACTCTAGAATGATTGGAGAAATAGTTTCTTCTCTACAAACATTACCTGAAACAGTACAATTCGAAATTTCCAATGATAAAATGAAACTAAATTAGAACATCAGCACCTTGACAAGTCTAGTATTAACATTCAATTTCAATCTTCATTGTGCTTTGAGATTGTCATTCTCAAAGTGAGATCAAATTCTTTGTTTTTCCCAGTTGGAAAAATATTTGAAGAAAAAAGAAGGAAAAAAGATATATAGTGAGAGATTGTAAAATAGATGGCTATGCAAGCTACAAAGGCCCTTCTTCACCTACCGTTTTCTGACATATAATATAATGCGTCTGAGGTTGGTGGTGTAATTTGATAAGATAACTTATTCTATAATTTTCACTCATTTTCTTCTTTGACCAATTCATAATAATGCAGTTGGATAAATTTCAGTGTAGATTGATCTTGGAAGATCTGTCCGGGCGCAAAATCAGAGGAAAATGTTTCCCACTTCTGTTGATAGATTGCTAAGAGAAATAGCTAATTTCAAGAATAGAAATCCACACCTAACTTCTGAAGTGGATGATCAACTTCAGACCCTTCAAATGGACTTGGGATTCCTGAAGACTTTCATCTGGTGCTCGCAACATGAATCTCTTAGGAAATCTCGCATTGGTTCAACAATTAGAATTGCAAGAAGAGAGCTTCGTCTTTCTGATACCGGTAGTCCTGCACTTGCTCGACCTGTTTCTAATTTGCTGCAAGAAATTGAGCTTTATAAGCCAAAAATCGGAGATGATTGCCTTCATTCGCTTGATTTCTCTAATAAGCTCAAGTTTTCTTCCACTTATGAACTGCTTCAATTCTTGAATTCTATACTCCAGAATTTCAGGAATCTTGTTGGTTTTAAAGCCGGTGCAATTGTATCTGTGAGACTGCAAGTCAAAGCCCTGATCAAGAAGCTAAGAATGTTTACAGATTTTGTGAACTCTACCGGAGAAAAGTTCTTCTTTAGTCTTGATATTCAATTCTGGGCTTACAAAATAACAATTCTGTCAATGCTATACTGGGTTGACCAAATGGAAGAAGCAACGGAAGCCCGAGTGAGAGCCATTCTCATTGATCTAATTGTGAACTCTTATGATCCAAAATTCGTAGTCCTTTACCTTCAATTGTTGAAGGCTTCAAACTTGGCTTCCAGTCCAAAATTCATGGGTCTTTACTTAGAATCCCCAAAGGCTTCGGAGGCACCATTTGACCGCATTAAGATGGGTAAATTTATTGAAAGTTTTGTCAGTTTTATCCTTCCAATGGGGTACATGAATGTCATTGGCGCGGAGCTGAAGTTCCTGATAGCATGGCTTGTTGATCCACCAGAGTCAGATACGTACGCTGAAGAAGGGAACCTTATCTCAACAAAAGCAAAAGAAGTTGCTGATATGATTCCTTCACTCGTTTTCTCACTCACTGTTGGAGAAACTAATGTGAATATCATCAAAGAAAGAAACGTGCTTCTTGGTGATTTCCGAAAACAGATTGAAAAAGTCAAGGAAGAGGTTAGAAATTATGTCCAGATTCTTGATCCATCATGGCTTCGTTTCTCTATCTCTAATGGATTGGCTTCTATCTCTAATGCTCTGGGATTCATGGATTTGCTCCTGGAGAGTTTTGGAGACCTTGAGACACTAAAATCTAAGGTCATTCATATTCCTTATGCGAAGGATCAATTTGACACTCTTCACAAAGAGCTTCTCTCCCTTGGGCCTATCCTCGGGAAGGTACATGAGTTGGAGGAACTGACAGATTTTTGGATGCAAATTTGCCAAGTCGCATACCAAGTGAAATACATCATAGATTTCTCTCAGATGAGACATATCCCTCTTTGGTATAATGTGATTTTGCAGTGCGATGTCATAGAAGACGTAAAATTCATCAAGAGAGAGATGCAGGAGATAAGGCATAAGCAGAGACACACAAACATCATAAATGCTGATGTGAGTTTTGGTTATATTCATGTTGACCAAGGCCATACAGATGATGTTGTCATTGGTTTCAAGGATGAGGAAGAAAAAATAATCGACAAACTTACCAGAGGACTGGAGAAACTTGACATTGTGCCCATTGTTGGGATGCCAGGACAAGGTAAGACAACTCTTGCCAAGAAGGTATACAATAGTCCTTTAGTTCGAAGATATTTTAACAAATATGCATGGTGTTTAGTTAGTCAAGTATATGAAGTTAGAATGTTGTTGCTGGACATTTTAAGAGATCTGACTACTTTGCTTGATGTTGAATTCCGTATGAGCAAAGAGGACTTAGCTCAGAAACTCTACAAGTGTTTAAAAGGACGAAGGTACCTCATCATTATGGATGATATCTGGGACATCACTGCATGGAATGCATTAAGAGAATCATTCCCTGATGACAATAATGGTAGCAGGATTTTGTTCACCAGTCGAAATAAATTTGGTTTCGATCCTTATCTGCTTCGTCCACTCTCTAATGAGGAAAGTTTAGAGTTATTGAAACACAAGCTAAATCTGAAAGATGAATGGGCTTCAAATGTATCCAGTGATGTACAAAAGATTCTAAAGATGTGCAATGGGCTACCTCTAGCTGTTGTTGTGGTTGCTGGTCTGCTTAGAAGTGCGTCTAATAACCTGGATCAGAGGAGAGAACTTGTGCGAAGAATAGATTCAAAGCTTGCAGGTGAAGGTTGCATGGACATCCTAGAATTAAGTTACTACAATTTACCAGAATTTTTGAGGCCATGCTTTCTATATCTTGGTGCAGTAGCAAACCAGAGTAAAGTACTAAAGGTCCAGAAGTTAATTCAGTTATGGATTGCCGAAGGGTTTGTCAGAAAGTCTGGGATCAAATCCTTAGAAGATGTGGCAATAGAGTACTTGGAGGACCTTATTGCGAGAAGTCTTGTAATTGTCAATAAGAGAAATTTTAGTAATGGGGAGATGAAAGAATGTCGTATTCATGATCTATTGCGTGAATTGTGCTTGAGAAAAGCTGCTGAGAAAAGGCTCTTGCATTTTCTACATGTTAGTCAGCATTCCTTGAAACCCATTAATTGTGAGGCACATTGTCTACGCTTTTACAGTGGATGGATGGCTAATGATTTGGTGGAGAATGAAGGGGAAAATAGTCCAATTATTCACTCGTTACTTATTTCACGTGGTTTCCAATTTCCCACAGAAACTGTATCCCTTAATTTGAGGTTAAAGTTTGTTCGAGTACTAGACATGTGGAGTGTGGATAGGGACGATGGTTTCCCTGATGAAATATTGTGCCTTATTTGCTT
>JAOXNR010053660.1:0-13829 GCA_028571225.1 Parsonsia alboflavescens | reverse complement strand
ATTCCTCCAAGAATTCTCCAAATAATCTTCTTCTTGAATAAGGATTCTCCTTTCTCTTTAAATTCCACTTTTGCCCCCTTTTCAATCCTTTTGCATAAAAATTTCTGCAATCAAAAAGATAAATATGGGAGTAAAAATATTCCACAAATTGGCATAAAATAGCCAGAATTATCAATAAATAACTCATTAAAAATTATATAAAACTAGTTATTTTATTACCTTATCACATTTTTCAAGCTGAACGGCATTTTGGTGTAGTAATAGGTCCCGACCTCAGTGATAAATAAGGCCTTTTCCATGTCCTCTATTTCCATTGGAATTAGGTAGTACCACTTGTAGGCGTCTAGAAAACATAGCCATTGACAGCCGGCTATTGAATCCACCATCTGATCAATGCTCAGGAGTGGACAGAAGTCCTTTTGGTAGTATTTGTTTAGTGTGGTGAAATCCACACACATGCACCACGTCCCTTCTTTTTTCAGCACAACCACTAGATTGGCAAGCCACTCTGGACACAGTACTTCCTTTAAAATTCTAGCGTTGAGAAGAGCTTGGACTTCTACCTCGTTTCGCTCGGGAGCAAAGGTCCTTTTCTCTTGTTTCCCCATTTGAGTTGAACCTTGTGCTTTGCAATTTTCCGATCTACCCCCCAGAGGTCGGTAGGTCGCCAAGCGAAAACGTTTAGGTATTCTTGTAGGGAATCAACGTGCTTCCCTTTAATTTTGGATGGCAGCTCGCCTATCTTTATCCCTTTCTCAGAGAATTCTGGATTGAGGAAGATCTTTTCTCCTCTGCAGGCTGCTGGAATTTTGAATTCATCATTCTCCTTTGGGAGGTCGATGAAATCTTCCTACTAGAGCTCCATCGTGCTCTACATATCACCTTCACTGAGGTAACATTCTGCAGTGAGCTACTTATCTCCTTGGAGGATGACCCAAGCTCCTCTGACCTAGATATTCATGCAATACTTCGGCAACGAAATCTCTGCTTTCAGGTCCATGACACCCCATCTTCCCAGGATTGCATAATAGGTTCTAGGAGCATCGACCACCAACCAATCCATAACCTCGGTGACACCCCTACCATCCACATAGACTATAGTTGGAACCCATAGAATCCCATCTGCTTAGGTCGTGCTACCATTGAAGCTAGTTAAGGTGGTGTCTGACCTTATCAGCGAGCTCCTATCTATCCCCATTTGATCAAATGCCTTTTCGTATAAGACATTCACAGCACTCCAGGTATCAACCAGTATCTTGAGTACTGGGAAAACCCCAATCTGGAATGACACTGTCAGGGGTTCTGAATCTTCCTCCCAAGCTCACTTTAACCTCCTCTCTATGGCATTTATATCTTTAACGAGAGGTCATTGATTATGTGGGGCTGCCGATGGCGGATTTACGGGACCTCATGTTCCATGTGAGGAACTCTTGCAAGTGGCCCACTTTTACTAACCTCTCAATTTCGTGTTTAAGGTAGAAGCAGTCCTCCATGAGGTGGGCATGATCCTTGTGGTAATGGAAAATTTTGGTCGAGTCTCTCTTGCTCAGGGGAGTTTCGAGAGGTTTTAGTGGCTTGAGGAGTGGTCACCAGGTTTGGAATGCTCTTTCTATTCTAGTCTGAGGACCCTCCCTTCGGGAGAGAGTCCTTTCTATCTCTTTTCATGGTCTAAGGGCTTTTTGGATGCCCTTTGTTGTCTTTTTTAATCGCTAAGGCAAAACACCTTCTCTTCAACCTTTATCAATTTCTCTAGGAGAGATTGTAGCTCCTTTATGGTTTTTACTGGTCCTCCACCAGTCTGAGGGCTACGTACCCCTTTTGCAATCCTTGCTTGAAGGCAATAATATAGATGGCATTGTTCTTTTGCACAATCTCTGCTACCTTGTCATCGAAGTGACTGTAGTAGCTTCTCATGCTCTCACCAAACTTTTGTTTGATGTTGAACAAATCATCTTCCCACAGACTACTCCAGAAGTGATAGGGCTCAGAAGTAGCCTCCGGGTCACCCCGAACCGCAATGGCGTGTATGATCACAACCTGAGAGGAAAAATGGTAGGTCACCAGAGTAGGTTGTCTCCCGGGGAAGAGCTCTGATGCCTAAGTCAGTATTCTGAGAGAGTAATCTAGTGTAATTAAATAAGAAAAAAACATTGTCCTTATCCGTAGACTGATTATTATTTGATTATATATTAAGATGAAGGAAGTTAACTCTTTGATTAGGGCTCCTTTATTACATGATAGTAGGTAATTAGGATATAGTGAGATCATATCTTATCCCGCCAATAGCTCCTAGAATCATGGAGTTTTCCTCGGTTTGGATATCTTGCCATTCATGTCTCTGGTCAAGATCTACGAGCTTGCTAATCGACCTTTAGACCAATTTTGTAACCTACCATATAAGATCTCTCCTAGGCTCATTTAGGAGGTCAGTGACCTGGGAGGTAGGTGGTAGCAGGTCGTTGCCCATATTTCCTCATTGACATCTTGAGTCTGACTTTCAGGTATTGAAGGTTGGGGCCTTGACCCCATTTGGGTTGACTTTGTCTACATCATGCCAATTTAAGTTGACTTGTCCGGGTCATGCTCGTTTCTCCCATCAATGAGAATCAATGCTTGTTGAGGAATTGTGGTGAAGCATTTCTTGTTGCAAGATTAGCCCTAGTTGAAATTGTGAACCTCAAGAGTATGATATCAATATGAATGCTTGGATTCTATTTCTTTTTATGGTTCTTAGATTCAAAAGTTATGAAACCCATGATGACCTGCTTAGGAGAGGTTCTTTATGTGCTCTTAATTGTCCCAAGCATGAAGAAATCTTTGAGTTGTTGAATCTAGAGAATCATGAAGTAGTTTTTGTGAAATATGATAGTCCTAGATTCATTGATATCCTGTTTAGAAAGCATGTTCTAGGACTCCATAAGAAAAAGAAGCCTATGATCATTGATGAATACTTGTTGAATTCTTGTGAAAGAGTATATCAATGTCATGTGGAGAAATCGATCTTTAGTCAAGTTAGACCTTGTATTGATGAATTCAATGTGTTTACCATGAGTTTAATCTCTATTTTTCATGTTTGGTGGAATTACTTGATATTGTGGTTCATGTTTTATGCCATCAATATAGATATGATGAAGATTGAGAGGTTTGTGAAATATTCCCGGTTTTTAGTAAAGCATAATGATGTCCATCTTGATGAATTAATAAGCTCTAGCATGTGTGAAGGGTATTTTTTATATTCATTTCACACATCTGTTTGATGTTTTTGATAGAGGGCTTGTATATGCTATGTTAAGGGAATGTTTCTTGACCTTATTCCTCATGAATTCAAGATGTGGAGTTATTTTATGTCATGCTGTATAGGGCCATCAAGCATTGGAAATTATGTTTATGCCTTGATTGATAGAATTTTGTATTCTTGGAATTTACAATGGATTCCTTGCCTATGTTGTTTCTTCTAATGAGTTTGTATTTGGGAAGGAATACATGTCAATTAAAGAAACACCACCACCTTTAAAGGCAAGGATGGTAAGGCATAATCAAGTTGTAACTTCCATGGAGGATAACATTTGCGAAGCTTTCGGGAGCATTTAACACTTCAGTAAGTATCATCTTGATGATTTAATCAAAGTTTGTGACAATTCTCTTCTCAATGTAGGACTTGAATATTTGAGGACGAATCCATTTGAAGTGAGGGGCAATGATGGATACCAAGGATCATATCATTAATGGAATCATCAAGGAAGGTATTTATGGAGGAGTTCAATGAAGAGAAGATTCATGGAAGAAAACATGATTGGATGGGATGTCCTAGAGTTGATCTTTCTAATAAGGGCTTGTTGGAAGACAGGTTGATGGTTAAAACGGGTACGACCCGAATAATCCAACCCTAATAAACTCATATACTAGCCCAAAAAAGAGAGATACGGTCCAACATTTCCAAAAATAAGTCAACAACCTCCTAGATCACCAACCTTTCATGAGCTTGGCAAAGGTCTCGGTGGACCCCAACCTTTAACCCAGCTAGCTATAATCCATTTCATTACCTCCCATGCCACTATTGGACACCCATGGCAAAGAAGCTCATCAAGACCTTCGAGGCTCCGTAAAAGGTCTCGAAGTTGGTTCATAGGTCATTAACGAGCTCATTGCTCGTGCACCGAAGACATGCATTGCAAGATGTCTTCTGCTATGGAAACTGCACAATTCTACGGAAATTGGTGGGATTTTATCTCACAATTATCCTAATTACCTACTTTCACATAATGGAGATTGACTCCTACAAGATAACTTCACCTAAAGGGTAACTTCTGATTTAATATACATCATCGGATCACACACAACTGATAGGGGTTGATTTCATTGCACTAGGACTTAGATTAGAGCTTCTTGATCACACTCTATTTTAAAGTAACCCTTTAGATTAGACCTTCATAACCCTTTTGATCTTTTAAATTATTTTAAAGGGTTATGAAGGTCTTTTGATCATTATAAGACTTAGATTAGAGCTTCTTAGTTGTTAGACTATAAATAGTTCTCTTCTTTGTAATTCCAAAAACCAATTGTCTTACAAACATGTAAACAAATTGAGTGATGAATTTTAAAGATCAAACTTGATCTTTTTGGTGTGTTCTTATGAGCTCTTTTTATGGTTCTTAGGTGACTTCACTTTTGGCAATCAACTACTTTGGCATTAGGTATTGATTAGTCTACCAAATCAAGAGATTGCTTGTTGTAGACTTCCTACAAAGGTCAATCTAATTAGCCTTGAACTTTATGGTGAGTCCTACTATTTCATGGATGTGTCTTCAAGAACATGAACCCTAAAAACCTTCATCTTCTCTTCAAGAATCACATCAATCCTAGAAATGATGCAGGTTGCGAGCTAGACCTCCCCCCAAATGGAGCAGCAATTGGAGTTAGATACATGAAGTAGGCAACACAAGTAGAGCCCCACCTATAGCGGATCTCAGAGACACCCTTCGAAATGGTCATGATAGAATTTGGCTTCATGATTGTGTTAAATGGCATGTATTCCTTGTCTACGATGTTTCTTCGAATGAGTTTCTTGTAGTGGAGATTGAATACATATCAATAAAGAAGAAAGCACCACCTTGAAAGAAGGGTATGGTAAGGCATTATCAACTTTTAAGTTCCATGAAGGATGACTTGAAGTTACTTGGTAAGTATTCTTTTGATTCTTCAAAACATGTTAGTGGTCATTCTCTTTTTTATGTATGACTTAAAGATTCAAGGACAAACCCTTTTGAGGTGTGAGGGAATGATAGGGATCAAAGGAGCTACCTTAACTTTGAAGAACTCATGGAGTCCACCAAGTGGAGATATTGGAAGATTCAAGTCACTTGGCATGAAGTATGGAGTTCAACTCTTCAGGTGCAAGCTTAAAGTTGGAGATTCAAGAAGGATATCCAAGAATGAATTGAAGAATTTTAAATGAAGAAGTTGATTCACACATATAAAGACTTATACCTCAAGTATAAGAATGATACTTTGAAGATGACATTGATGCAAATCAAGGATGATCAACTTGAAGACGAAGCCATGTTCCATGAAGTTAAGTTTGTAGATGAGGACCAAATTGAAGAGCCTTGGATTGTACTCAAAGTGGGAAACTCATTTGAAGAATTTGGAGGCTTTGGAAATGAGCTTTGAAGACCCTAGTCCAAGTCTACAAGGAATGCAAATTGAAGGCAGGACGAAGCATGGAACAAAGGACGAAAGAAAAACAAGTAAAGCTGGAGCAGAGGCTATCCAGCCCCAAATGGAATGGATCAGGAGCCGGATCATAGAGAGGCTACATTTTGTTGGAGTTCAAGTGACCATCTGATGCACCATCTGGCTTTGGACAGGCACCGGGTCAGCCAACCATATTGTTGTTTTCTTTGAATCTTAATGCTTTCTTCTAGTTATTTTTTATATGTATCAAGGATAGTGAAGTAAACTAAAACGAATTTTTAGGTTATTTTAAGGTTTAGAACAATCACAATAAATTTTTAGGTTATATTAGGGTCAAGTTGTGTGCAACCCCCTTGATCTCGAGGTAGTTGTGTTTCCCTCTAAGACTGAATAGGAGTAAGCCCCATTGACATGTAATCTCTTCTACCCGAGATTCCTTCTAGGGCAGCCACCAAGTGTTCTAAAAGGTTGGCTTGAACGAACACCTGACTCCCCCTTGATCTTTGTGATCTAAGGTTATTGCCATTGTCATTCTGATCAGGGTGTCTTTGTCCTCCACTTTCACACTTAAGTGGAGGGCTCACCAGGATCGAAAGACCTAGACCGCGACGATCTCGATCGATCTGGTTGATTAGCCAGTCCTGAATCATTGTTATTATCTTCTAGTGTGACTGGGTCTTTGAGCATTGCTTCTCCAGTGCGCAATTGTGTTTTGTCGGGTGGCCTACCACAGCGTGGTGGCTAAACGGACGTTGATAGAAATCAGAATCCTTGTTTGTTTTTATTGGCTTTTATGTATATGGAAGAAGGCTAGGCATTAGAATATCTTCCCACAAACGATGCCAAAAGCTATGGAACTCGAAAATTATCTCCAGGTCACCCTGAGTTGTGACGGCATCTGTAACCGCAACCTGAAAAGAAAATGATGAGGTCACCGGAGTGGGTTGTCGCCTTGGAGATAGTTCTGATGCCTGAGTCAGTATTCTGAGAGAATATTCTTTGAGTAAATTAACTCAATCTATCCATGAACAGTGTGTGTACGATAATATATACCCAATAATAGGTTACCTCTTTGATCATGGCACTTTATTACATGACAGTTGGCAATTAGGATAATATTAAGATCGTATCATATCCGGCCAATTGCTCCTGAAATCGTGAAGTTTCCCTAAGTTGGGATACCTTGCAAGGCACGCCTCTGGCTAAGAGCTACAAGCTCGTTAACAACCTTTAGACCAACTCCATGACCTACCTGTGGGAGTCGAAGGTATCGCCTACCTCTTTTAGTAGGTCAGGATGAGTAATCATAGGTTCATGGAGTGTGTTAAGAGTTGTAGACAATTATTCATGGCATGGAAGATGCATGAGATGAGTTGGAGCTCATCAAGTAGAAGGTCGGAGTCCGGTGAGACCTCTTCTAAGCTCATTTTGAGGTCGGTGACCTGGGAGGTTGATGCAGACTGGCCTGAGCTCGGAATAGGCTCAACTTTGACTTTTGGGCTTTCTATGTTTTTAGGGGATTTTTTTTTTCCAATTAGGTTTAGGGTTAGATTTTAGGTTATAAATATCTTGTTTTGTCTTAGTTACAAACAGCTTTTACAATGTGATTTTTTTTGACTTTTGTAGTTAAACTGAAAACTTGTGTGCTTTCACAATATGCAGTTCCTTTTCCTGTTTAGCCGTTTATTCGTTCCTATTTATTGCATAAGTTGGTATTAGAGCACTAGGTTGAATTCACTATTGGCTGAATAGAATCGTGTTGGTCATGAACGGCGTCGTACTGGGAGGGGACTTGGAGTCGTTCCTGAGGAAGATGAAGGACAGAGAAGGCGGATCCAAGACTTGGAGTGGCAACTGGCGTAGGCCAGGTTGGACGTTTAGACGAAGGAGGGGGCGGAATCAGAGATTGAATCCGAAGATGAGGGGGAAGACCTCAATCCGTTTGGGGTTTTGAATCAGGGACGTAATCGAGTAGAACGACATGGCAGACAATCTTCCTTCTAGAATCTCGACATGAAAATCAAGATTTTCGATTAGGCGAGCAGGCAGATTGAAAGATCATTAAAAAAAATCGGAAGTTTGAGTTTTCCAAAACTATTGTCGTTGTACTGTTCCAGAGGCACTGTTTCTCAATTACTGTTCCGATGACACTGTTCACCGTTCACTGTTCACCGTTTTTACTGTTCATTGCAGTTACTGTTCAGCCGAACTAAAAGTTGCGATTTTTCTTTAGATCCAGTTACTAGTTTTTTTTTTTTTTTTTTTTGTTTTTTTTAATTAGAGTTCTTTTGGGTCAAAAGTACTAGTAGAAAAGCAGTTGGTGAAGACGAGTCAGATTCAAGGATGAATCTTTTCCTAACTGGGGAGAATGATGCAGACTGGCCTGAGGTCTGAATGGGCTCAACTTTGACTTTTGGGTTTTTTATGTTTTTAGGCATTTTTATTTTCAATTACGTTTAGGGTTAGATTTTAGGTTATAAATATCTCGTTTTGTCTTAGTTACAAACAGCTTTTACAATGTGATTTTTTCCTACTTTTGTCGTTAAACTGAAACTTGTGTGTTTTAACAATATCCAGTTCTTTGTTCCTGTTTATTGCATCAAAGGTTGGTGGGAAGAGGTCACTGCCCACCTTTCCGCTTGACTTGTGATTTGGACTTCTAGGTATTCAGGTCGGGACTAGGGTCCGTTTGAGTAGGTTCATCCGAGTCATACCCATTTCTCCCACCAATAGATATTTAATTTTGATAGAAAAATATTTTTTAAGCCTAAAATCTTTACGTAAGAATTTTCATTCATTATTTCTCCAGAACGTCTTTTATTTGCTGATTAATTATATTTAGTTCATTTCTTTCTTTTGTAATGAATGACTTGTGCACTTCGCACTCGCCTAAGATATTTAGATTTTCTTTTTGAAAAAACTAACTTTGTAATATCTAATGAAAAGATGAAAAAGTATTTATAAAAATAAATAGATAAAAATATAAAAAGTCTTTTTGAAAAAATATTTTAGGATTATCCTCTTTGATATTTAGTTTAATTTTTTTTTTTAGAAGATAAAAAGATTTGTTTGTTGTGTGAATTTATCGATTTTTTAATATTTTTAAAAATTTTATTGATTTAATTTTTTAAATTTTAATCGGAAACGTTCTCCAGGTCATCCCAAACCATGATGGTGCCTGTAATCACCACCTAAAAGAAAAGTCTGATCACTGAAATGGGTTGTCGCCCTGAGGATAACTGTAATGCCTAAGTCAGTATTTGATGAGCATAGAAAGTTGAATCTGATCCACCATTGTTCTCATTTGATTATGTCTATCAAATAATAAGTTACCTTGTTGGAGTGCATCTTAGTTACTTGAAAATAGGCATTTAGGATAATTGTGAGATCATATCCCATCAATTGATCCTAGAATTATGGACTTTCCATAATGGAAGATATCTTGCCATGCAAGTCTCTGATGTATGAGCTAAGAGCTCGCTACGGACTTGTAAAACCATCTCTGCGACCTTCCAGTAAGCCTCGAAGGTTATGATGAGCCTTGTGGAGGTTGCGAAGAGTGATTTAAGGCTCATAATGTGTATCAAGTGTTATAGATATTTAATCGCTGCATGGAAGATTCATGAAAAAGGTTGGAGCTCACTAGTTCGTAGCTCGGGGTCAAGTTAGACCTTTCCTTCGCTCGTTCAAGGTCAATGATCTAAGAGGTCGGTGGCGAAAAGGTAGTTGTCTACTTTCCCCTTAATATTGATTCAAATCTTCGGTATTCAGGTCAATATTTAGGTTCATTTGGGTCACAGCCATTTTTACCATAATTACCCCCCTTTAGGCCTAGCGAGCTTTGAGGTCTCAACGCCAAAATTTTTGCCACCAAATTCCAACCTCTAAAGAGTCGGGCTGATTTTTATAACGGCTTTCTTTGAGATTTCTTGTCTCATCATTTTTGGCAGTTGCCTCGGTTAGTAGGTAACGTATCTTTCCAGAACTCAAGAGACTTCTTTCCGACATAAACTTTGAAGAGTTTGAAACTTACTAAAATTCTTCTAAGTAGTTCCAAGTTCTCCGTTTGCAATTAAGTTGTCCAACCTTTCAAAAACTTTCAAGCTCTTTCTTTTACTTTGGTGATCAGTTGGTGTTAGTCGGCTTTAGCGTCTTTGAGATGGAACGTTCCCAGCATCAAAGAGTGTGTCCTCTCTTTTTCTTCTTTATTTCTTTCGAGAAATTTTCTTTTTCCTTCTTTTGCAAAAGATGTCTCCTGGCAGACTTCTTAGTGGTTTCCCTTCTGTTGAACTTCCCATTGTGGAGACTTATACACCTAATCATTCTTCTTCCTCAAGTACTCCTTCTCTTTATACCAGCGAAATCCCTAAGTCTCTTCCAAACCAAGATTCTGACAATGAGGTGCCTTATTTGCACCAGCTAAGAGAAAAGTATATAGTCCTTCTGAGTTGGAGGTTTTTTTCTCTCAAGTATACTATAGGTCCCTCTGAGAATTTTCAGACTAGTGGAGAGGGAGGGCTAAATAAAGATGATATTGTAGTTGCCCAGGAATTCGAGTGTCCTAATTGCAGGCGTGCTAGACATGTAGTCAGTCACCTAACCAACCATAGGGGAGGAATTCTTTTACCTTATCTCCATCCTCTTTTCCTCTTCAAAGTTTACTTCTGGGGGATTCCCATTGCCCACCTTATACCTAATGCAGTTAGGTCTATCATAGGCTTTATTGCAACCCATCACCTATATAGGATTCCAGTTTCTTTAGACCTCTTTAGGTGTTTCTTTAAGGTTGGCATCTCCACTGCACCTGGTAAAATGAGCTTAGGATATATCCAGTTCAATAATAGATATAAACTGTTAGGAGCTTTCCAATAATCATGGGGACCTTGGAAAGATTCCTTTCTCTTTGCTAAACTTCCAGCAGATCAATTTCGAGCTGAACCATACCCTAACTAGAATCTTAATAAAAATTTTAACAACATAAGCAAATGAGTGAGAGAGAGATAGATTTTTTCTTTTCAATCTTTCCATTTTGAAGTCAAAAAGATCGTTTATACTTAGCTCCCTTTCTTCGATCAGCCAGATTAGGGAGTCCTCTGGATCGTGACCTTCCTACCCTTAAGAAGTCTATGTTAATTCTTCTTGTTGATAGAAAATTTCAATCTCTTTTGGTCTTCAATTTTTTCTTTGCATGTTGGTCATGAATGTTGGATATGCCCTAAGAACATATGATCATTTTACTTAGTTGGCATAACTTTGTTTCATGATGCTATTTATATCATTATATAATTTACTTTTATATCTGCGTTTCATTAAATAAATTATGTAATGTCCTTAGAATAGTTTATTTCTATCCTTAAAACGTCCCTAGTCAAGTATTATTGAGATTAGGATATCAATAACACGTTGAGACTAGTATGTGCTGATTGACAACAGCCGTCATGGATATGAGATATCAAATCATCACATAGGTACACGTAGAGTATCATGTACTGGATTCACCCGCCATGAAATCACTTCATGGATTGTTATATGAGTGTCATGAGTGATCTCATTCTAATAATTATGTCACATCTTTTGACTTGAGGTCATCAGAGATTCCTACATGAAAGATTGCATGCTTTGATATTGTCAAACGTCACTCTTAACTAAGTGGACAATAAAGGCATGTATTGAGTATGTCCTAATGATCAAGATAGGATTTGTCCCTCTTATATACAAGAGAGTGATGTCTAGCATTCTTGGTTGAGTAAGATTATGAAATGCATGGCAATGCTCGAATAAGTAGATATGAGATATTTATCTTATTTGGTTTAGTTAATCTACTCGGGGCTGATAATTAAGATATTGAACTTTACGAGTGTGACACGTTCCATGACTCGTATTCAATTATGACTTCCTGGACAAAGAGATTAAGACATGATATTTTTATCACAGAAGGTTTTGACCTATCACTAACATTCTCATTAATTAGATTGCAATAATGTGTTACTAGACATCGCTTATTGTATATGACATGAAATATCGTTTATGTCAAATGCCAATTTTACGAGGACATATTGGGTCACACATTTAAAGCGTACCGCTTAATGGGTAGTATCTTGTTTGGGACCTAAACGTAATTAGCTAAAGTGGTTTAGGCTAATTCACGAATAGGAATTAACCAAAATATAATTAAGAGTTAATTATGTAACTAAATTTTATTTTTCCTGGTTCATTGAATTTGGATGAAATTATAATTTAGTACTCTCTGATCAACTTCTCGTTTTTTAATTCAAATTAGAATTCGAAACAAGATTGGTTTATCCAGAAGACTTCTTATCACGAAGTCTTCTAGGGTAGTTTTTGAAATTGAATGTTGTTTTTTTTTCATATCAGCCTTTTTTATCTGTCAAAGCTCCTGTGCAAAAAAAAAACCAGAGAGTTTAGAAAAACCGAACAATGAGAAAAACATATATTCATGATTGAATCTATCAATTCCATCGTTTTTATTCCCGTTACCTTGTTCGTGAGATGTACATTGGAAGCGGACGTTCGTGTGACGAAGTAGAGGTAAAGGTCGAAGATTTTTGTTGGTGACTACAGACAAGAGATTCCAACGTTCATCTTCTGTCTGAGAATTCAAAAAAAGGTAATGTCAATACCTCCCTACGATTTATGCCTAGAGGAGATCTATATGTGGGCTTCCCTTCAATGGGTATCAGAGCCAGGTTAGAAGTCTCTAGACGAGTTCTATGTGAAATTATGATTTCATGACATGCCTATATGAAATCGATTTCTGTTAAATTTTTCAAATTCTTTTAAATTCGATTTCGAGTATGTTTTCGATTTCTGTTAAATTCTATTTTCAGTATGTTTTCGATTTCTGTTAATTCGATTATCTGTATGCTGATATAGATATTCTGCTAATTTCGGTTTTCTGTTAAATTCTCTTTTCAGAATTAAGTGCTATTCTGTAGTTGTGCAGGATGTTGATGCAAGAAGATGGGTTCTGCCAAGGAAGAGTTGGGGAGAGTTTGGATGAAATTGATGGAGAGGATCCTGTCAGAAAAGCCTTAGAAAAATGTCCATTTAGTTAATTAATTATGAAGAAGGGTGGGTACTTGGTAGGTGTTTTTGTATTGGATTTTAATTTTATCCTACTGCTAGATGGATACAGTTAAGAGTGCAATAAAAATAAAAAAGTCAAAAAAAAAAAATTTTTACTCTATATATATATATATATGTGCTTCCCTTACTAATTGGGTGTTTTGGTTTGCAGTTTGATGTTGAAAGTTGCTTCTGATCGGTTTTCTAAGAGCCTACCGAATGTGAGCCATATGTTTCCAATTACTTGGAGAATTCATTTGATGTTGTATGTATACACATCCAAACAAAGTAAATTTTAACTAGTAAATGTTAGACCATATACTAAGTAATAAAAAGGAGAGTCATATATTAATGAGTTTGTACTCTGTGGATTGGATATCGTATTGGCATCATTTGAGTATGGGAAAGTCAACTTCCCATAACTCTTGTTTGGTCAAGTAAGACCATTGAGTTATATTGATGAATCTTATCTTGCTCTTTGATTTATTAATTGCAGCTTCCATCGAAATGAACCGATTAGTTTAAGTTATGGATTCAGGTCAAGACTCAGGACCAGAATTTCAGGACAAATAATTAACCCTTTTGTATTGTTGCTTGTGATTTTTCATTCTCTTTCTTGCTTACTTAACCATTTCCAAATTTGTCTTTAATCAGACTATTTCTGTAATACAAGCAGGCCATGGCCTTTTGCACCTCGGTTTATGCAAGATTGTGAGATCGCTGTTTAGGCGCTGCTGCCCCTAAGAACCCCACTATCAACTGGGGCTTTAATTGATTCTCTGTATATTTTCGTTACCTTTGATAATCATTTATGCATTTTATCATATTTGATATGTTTATTATAAAATTTGTGATTTAAGCATGGTGCATAGTTATAGCCCTCAGCTTTATTAAATACGGCCTACGTGTCGCGCCTCTCTGTCATTCTGATGTATATTCTCTTCTCATCTAAATCCCCTAGTATGTAATGCAAGGTTTCTTTACCATATTATTGTAATATAGTATAGGGTAATTTTATTGCAACTAGGAGTAGTTGTTCTTTACCCTTA